>OY744475.1:138760154-138815154 GCA_963556175.1 Tipula confusa
CTAATCACTACTAGATTACAATCACAACATACATTATATTTAATCTAATTTCGTAATTAACTTACTTATGAAACGAAATTCCTTCTACTTTATTGAGTTTAGAATTCCGACAATTTTTTCACCAAACACTTCATTTTTCAAGTTTTTTTTTTAATTTTGATACACGATAGTATAGAGTTTATGATTTTCTAACACAAATTTATTAATTTTAATAAATTTTAATTAATTTTATCACTGTTTTTTCTAAAAAAAGAACAAATCCAATCAAAGCTTTGTTTTGAATTGGCGAAAAAAAAAAATTTTTCTTTTTGTTTATTTTTCAAATTGTTGAATAAGACATACAATTTTTTAGATATCCGTCCCTCTCCAACCGATCACACGTGAAATAGAAGATTTACTATGGAAACAATATTTGAAACCGGTCTATATCTCTTATACGTCTATGGATTTAGAATATGTAAAATAATGGTGTTTTTCCACGATGAAACATATTTTTTCTGCAGCCAAACATTAAAATCTGCAGCAAAACCAAAACAAGAAAGATAGTGATAAATTACACTTGAGTGACGAAGACAACAGTTTTTTTTTGTTTTTTTTTTTATAGCTGAATTTTATAGTTTATGAATGATGTTGACGCCTTACCTAAATAACCTAAAAAAATCACAAATTTATGTACACATCTCCAAAATAAATTGTGTTATTTATTTTTTTTATGAGATTGTCCTATTTTAATGATTATTTATTTTTAAATACGAAAAAATGATCCGATAATATTTTATAATTTTTTTTAAATCTATTACGACACTATTATCAAAATATTTCAATAATATAATAATTTTATTTAATTTTTTAACCTCAAAATTTTAGTTGTTAGCACACTGAAAATAAAAATAAAATGAATTTAGCCATAAAAAAAATAAACAAAAATTTTATGTGTGTGTGCGAGAAATATTTTCTCGTCCAAACACAATTTTTATGTGCATGTATTGGTTTGCAGCAATTTTCAACCATAAAAAGTATTCCAATTTTATATTTTTTCGTTTTGCTGCCATAATTATGGCGACAAAACGAAAAAAAATACAAAATAATTTTGTATGCACAACGTGCAGCAAAAGTTGTCCGTCTCACTCGTACAAAAGTTAAATTTATATTTTTATCTCACGTTTTTCGTGCATATAAAATATGTTTCATCGTGGAAAATACTCTTAAAAGGAGTAAAAATTATCAAAAAAAAAATTTAAAAGGCAAAATTGATGTTATCTCTTTCCTATACAAAAAACAAAAAAGACGTGAAAAAATTCTCATTTATCTATACACATTTAATAGTGTGCGTAACTTAGAGATAAAAATGTTAAATTGTGGTAGCAGGAATGAGAAAATTATAAATTTTTTGTATGGATTTTCATCAAAAACGTGTCTATAGATAGACTAACTACTCAAAAAAATAAAGGGACAAAGCGCCTCTTTGATGTAGTATTGGTTGTGTACAGATATAGCGTAAAATAAAAACCAAAATAATATTTTTACTTAAACTAATATAGTTAGTTTTTTTATGTTATTTTTGCTTTGTTATTTGTTATGGTACCAAAACTACTTTATTGAGGCGGATATGTAGTAATATCAGTGTAAGAAAAAATAAGTTGGTCTTTCTATAGAGAGGTTTTTGATTTTCATAGCACCAATACACTCAATTGTGTATGTAGGTTTTCTTTATCTTTTACAAGACGGCTTTTATAAAAGAGAGGAGTTTGGTTTTGGTATAAAGACAGCTTTGGTACCAGTGAAAAATAACGTATATAAAATGCACTCACACTCAAGTGAATAGAAATAACGGAATACAACGATGGTTTGTTTTGCGAAACCACTATTAATTAAAAAAAAAATGTGATAATTCTAATGTGGCTTACAATGTGGATTAAATTGATGTGGGTGTAAGCTAAATACATAGTATAATTAAATTTTAATTAATATATTTAAAAAATTAATAATAAATATATGTGCATACGAAATAAATAAATTGATTTTTGCCGCCATTTTATTAAGATTTCATGACAAGAAGCAACAACAAAATTTGATCTATTAATAACCACGGATAGGAATATTAATCATTAAATTATAGATTAAATTATAGATTAAATTAAATTATAAATTATAGTGAAATTACGTCTAAAGCAAAATGTATATAGTTATATGTAAGAAGGTTAGTATTTGTTGTACTACTCGAAAGGGTTGGTAAACAAAAATAAATGTATTCGTTAAAATCGGCTCAAATAAAAGTTCTATGTCGTATAGGTTTCAATTATAAATAATTAATAAATGAAATTTAACCGAATCAACGGTCTTTCTTTGCAGTTTTTCTTCATTGTGGATCTATAGACACTTGATGTATGTTTCAATAACATCACATTCGATTTCGTCTTGCGATATTTTTCTTCCGTTACGGGCTGTGAAGTTTAACTTCACAGTTTGTGTTCACAGGTTGTATTACTTGTCCTTGCATTTCATAGAATTTTATCCGTCATCCCACGATATCTGTCCTTTTTAGTTTATAAATACTTGTAGTGATGATACCGTTATTATTCATTTCGCTTTTCTTTTATTTGGTCTGTATAGCTAATGTTGGCCGCATAATATGTCTTTCCCATTCTATTCGGGTTAGATCATATAAGTACGTATAATGTAATTATAATTTTATAATATTCTTTGAAATTTCATTTAGTTTTAATTTTGCCTATGAAGCTTCTCTGCTATATTAATATATAATTAGATAACGATATTGCAATGAATTTAAGAGATGCAAAAAATGAATTGAATGTCTTTAAATTTTTACATTGAACTTTATCTTGACCGTTAAAAATGCATTACATTGATTTTTCATTTTATGTCTATTTGAAAATGTGAATACATATAATAAAACATATAACTAAAGTATAATCCATTCACTGTAAATTATCATTGCTTAGTGGCTTTTTGTTGCTGTATTTATTGATAAATGGATGGAAATTATAGGGTATGTACAGCAATACAAATATAATTTGCAATAGCACAAAAAACCGTGTATTCACATTATACAGAAAATCAAGATCGAATATTTTTTTTTAGCTCATTCAAGAGCATCTCTCATTATAAAACTCGTATTCAAAACCCAGTACAGATAATTCATACTAAGTAATAAATAGGTTTTATGGGTTTTAGCCTAAGACTAAAAGTTTTCAAAGATCTCTCGAGATTATGTTCGAAAAATAATTAATTTGTTATTCTTGTAAGCCCGTACATATATAGCAATATATGTCAGATTCATAAATATAATTTTTTTTTAGTTTCTACGTTTTCTACACCGAACGGTGTTCAATTATTGATATATCGATTGATAGATTACATCAACCTTGAAATTTAAAAACGAAATACCATATTAAAAGATACATTTGTTATTACTATTTTAAAAGCTATACGTCTCTCGTACTACATTTACATCTTTTTACAAACTAATTAGAAGTCATGTTTTTTATTCGCGCAGGTAATAACGAGCAGTTAATTTTCTGCACCTAAATTTAAATTTAACGCGCTATTTATTGGTAAACTAAATTTATTTTACATCAACCTATTATTTTTAATTCAATAGCTCTGTGAGAAAACTTAATAAATAAAATATTTGATTCTGTACATATGGAACCGCTATCGGGAGCAATTTTGATATGATGGCCCTTGATGGCTAGCTTCGCATGGCGAATAATAAAATGCACCTAGAGTCATCTATATTGTTTCGTTTTGTAGAATGCGAATATTTTTTTTTGTCAATATATAATATAATAAATATAATATATATATATATATATATATATATATATATATATATATATATATATATATATATATATATATATATATATATATATATATATATATATATATATATATATATATATATATATACACGGAGAAAAAAAATTACTGATTTTTTTTACTATATATGTATAGTAAATGAATTATAGCATAGTGTGCTATAAAAATCTATAAAAGTTACTATTTGTATGGTAACCTTAGCAATTTACATAGTATTACATGCTATATAGGAAGCATTACTATATTATAAACAAGTTAATATAAAATATTGGAATGTTTCCTTATACAAATAGGAATATTTCATTTTTTATGTCATATTCAGTTTTTTTTGCTCGTCTAACATATGTTCCATGAGTTCTCTTCAGTTATTAAGTATATCATACAGTGAATAGTTTATTTTATGTACGTTTCCAAATAAATTGGAAATCATTTTGAGTGTACATTTTAGTTAATAGTTTAATTTTAATAGTTAAACTATAATTATGAAAGTGAAATAGTAAATAAATTATCGAATACATAAATAGTAACAATACTCGCAAAAGTGTACGAAAAAATGTCTAGAAGAAACTATTTTTTTTTATAACTTTTTAATACATTTTTTTGTTGAAAATAATGTAAAATGGATAGTACATTTATTGGGTTCTTGTTACAAGTCTTGCGGTTTTGACAATTTGGCTTCTCTTTTTATTGGTAAGTAAAATTCATCAACATATTTCATCTCTACCTGTGATAAAGTTCAAAATTTTTTTTAGCAATACTGGATTCGAAGAACCAACAAAAACTGATATTTAAAGAGTGAAGGATGAAATTACAGACCGTATTTATTCCACGTAAAAGTAAGTAGTATTGATTTTCATAAATTTTTTTAGTACATTATTTTAATTCGTACAATATTTTCTAGATTCGTTATTTGCTTCAGAATTGAAATGCATATTAAAAAACTGAAAAGTATGCAACTCCATTAGTTAAGTACAGTTTGTGTTTAATTTAACACAAACCCAAATTTTAATTAAATTTTTTTTCGTTTGTTACAGTTTAAAGTCGGAATCACATTGAGGACAGCCATATTACGATGTTCCATCTTGAAACAGAATTTCTTCCAGAAACATAAAAATGGAATAAATGAAAATACTAGTATCAATACTCTAAATACTAGAACTATAATATTTATCAAAATATGTATATTGATTTTTTAAAACATAAAACAATATAATGCGGAATTTAGGTACTATAATAGAGTGATTTGCTATAAAATATTAAATATTGCCATAAGATAGTTTTAATACTTTATTTTAAAATTTTTTATCAATTTAGATTTTATGGAGAATGATTGAAAAAATTAATTATTTTTATTTTAAATTAAATATATATTTATATGTATTTACATATAAACAAATAACTCAAAATTTGATTTTTAATGGGAAGAATTACTTCGGCTTGTAGGAGCATCTACTATTTGAAATAGAAAATTCACTGAAAAAATAGGAAACAATACTATACTAAAACATGCAGAGGCTATATAACATTGTCAGAGGTGCGATAATTATGGAAATTAGTGCTATATTTAATATGACACTTTTTATTAAAACTTATGCTGATTACTATACTTTATTGAATCAATTACAATATTTATGAGAATAATTACTATATGAAATTTAATGTTTAACTATTTGTATGATAACCAGTTCTATTTACATCATTTTATTTCCTTATAATTTTACTATCCGCCATATTGAATTTTTATGATATTTTATAGTAATCTTTCTGATTACAGGCCACAATCTCCTGGGCTCCTATATTTTATGGGAATGTGTTCTATATTTTTTCTCCGTGTATATATATATATATATATATACACATACATATATATATATATATGTATATATATATATATATATATAAATATATATATATATATACATATATATTTATATATATATATATATATATATATATATATATATATATATATATATATATATATATATATATATATATATATATGTGTGTGTGTATATATATATAAATATTATATATATATATATATATATATATATATATATATATATATATATATATATATATATATATATATATATATGTATATATATAAATATTTAATATATACAGGGTGGCTAAGACCAAGTGTTACCAAATGAAAACGCTGTAATTTTTTTAATTTTGATTATTTTTTATTGAAATTTCGTGGAATATGTTGAAAACATATTACATTTTATGAAAAACATGTTACTGCTTGATATGACCTCCTTTGGCTCTGATTATTTGATTCAGTCTTCCATAGAAAGCATTGCATGCTGACCGAACGTGGGCTTGCGGAATTTTATTCCATTCTCGAACAAGAGCTGACTTCAATGCATCAACACTTTCGTATTTTTTAGTGGACACCTTACTCTCCAAAATGGATCATATGGAGAAATCCATGGGATTCAAGCCTGGTGAATATGATGGCCATTCTTTCGACGAAATCAGCCGCGGAACGCAATTTTGTAAAAATTGCTGTGTCGCTCGAGCTTTGTGTGACGGTGCCGAGTCCTGTTGGAATGTCCAACGGTTCGTACCAAAGTGTTTACGTGCCCAAGGTAGCAAAGCATCGTTTATGATTTTTTGGCGGTACACCTCTTGGTTTACCTTGACTCCATGTTCGATGAAAATCAGAGGAGTGCGTCCATCTGCAAAAACTGCAGCCCAAACCATAACATAAGCTGGTGATTGCTTGCGCATGACAACTCTTGTGTCCAAATTATCGTTGGACTTGTGCTCTAACCAAACACGATCATTTTGTTTATTCACAAACTGTTGAATGGTGAAAATTTTCTCATCAGAAAAGACAATTTTTGGAATCTCATCACGTTCGGCCAAGGCCTTCAATGCTCGTGTTCTTTCAAGCCTAACTTTTTTTGTGCCTCCGTAAGATCTTGAACTTTTTGTATCTTGTAGGGCTTTAAGTGTAGTTCATTTTTTAATATGGTTTGAATGCTGTATCGTGAAACATGTGGACGTGCGGCTAATTGATTGGCACTTTGACGTGGATTTTGTTGGATTCGTTTCTTCACCTTTCGTATCATTTCTTTTGATGTTGCTGTCTTTTCAGGACCGCCTCTGTTGCGTTTAGCGATGCTACCAGTTTCGTTGTATCGAGTTATGGTTCGATACACAAACGTTTTAATCACATTCAAATGCTGGAGCTGACGAACTATTACTGTTTGTGAATTTCCACCCAAATACAGTGCAATTACACTATTACGTTTGAATTCCATTACGATTTTTTTATTAAGATATTAATTTAGAACAATTATTTGTTGACCACATGTAAACCACTAACAAAACAAACACGAATAATATCGTTGAATTCCTTGATCAAAGCGAACATGACTTTACTTCTACCACTTTGCACTGTGAAGCCCCCCTAACAAGTTATAGACGTTTGAAGAGGAGCCTTCCAACGTCGTTCCTTGTATTAAAGATAACTCAATATCTTGAGAAAGAACCCTTTGTTTTTCTCAATGTTTATATCGTTAAAAAGCTGATTAAATTATCTTTCAAATTAGGTATAATAAGTATGAATATTTACGTAAAAAGTATTTCAAATTAAAACAAAACTTTTAGAATTGAAATTTTTTAAGAAAAATTTTTGTTTCTTTACCATTTATCTTTTAACAATTACTCTACAACAATAAATATTTTTTGATTAGAACATAGTTCAGACTCTTAATTTTCAGAAAAACAAACTATTGCTCATATTTGCAATAATATGTTATCTAAAAAAATTAAAAGATTACAATAAAAATTTTGCATTTTCTTTATTAGATGCAAGTATTGAGGTATCAATAAACTTAAATTAAAAGTTAAAGTTAACTGTTAACAAAATGGTTATGTTTCATAAAATAATTAAATATAAATTAGTCTTTAAACAATCGTAGGCCATCTAAAAGTGAAATAGTTAAAATTAAAAAAATAATAATTTAACATTTACTAAAACATGAATACTTATACTTCTAACGAATATGTGGATATGATATGCATTTTATACGAGGCAAATAAGGCTCGGACCGTTGCTCAACGGATATATCGAGATCGATACCCTAATCGTAGATTGCCATCTGTTAATACTTTTGTTAATGTAGATCGGAATTTGCGGGAGAACGGCACTTTTTTAAATAATCGGAGAGATCTACCAGGACGTACATCAACATCACACCATAATGCTGATAGAATGCTGCGTGAAACTTATAACATAAATTTATAACATAAGTTTATAATATAACTTTATAAGTTCCATTGTTTAATTTACGATGTATGTGGTTTATGTATGATGGTGCTCCACCACATTTTGCAAAAAATGTACGATCCCACTTAAACACTTTGTTTCCAAGGCAGTGGATTGGCCGCAGAGGACCTATGCATTGGCCAGCAAGATCACCTAATCTAAATCTGTTAGATTTTTACCTCTGGTTTCATTTAAAAACTAAAATTTATTCTTCATCTATCCCAGATAAAGCAACGTTAATTGCTAGAATATATGGAGCTTGTAACGAAATCAAACGGGATAGAAACGTTTTCGTAAAAGTTCGCAATTCATTTATAAATAGGTGTTTCGAATGCGTAACGACTAATGGTGGTTATTTTGAGAATTTGTTGTAAATATTGCGAAATATTTTTACCTAATATCAGTACTTGTTTCTACCTCAATACTTGCGTCTAATAAAGAAAATGTATAATTTTTATTGTAATCTTTTAATTTTTTTAGATAACATATTATTGCAAATATGAGCAATAGTTAGCTTTTCTGAACTATGTTTTAATCAAAAAATATTTATTGTTGTAGAGTAATTGTTAAAAGATAAATGGTAAAGAAACAAAAAATTTTCTTAAAAAAATTTCAATTCTAAAAGTTTTGTTTTAATTTGAAATACTTTTTACGTAAATATTCATACTTATTATACCTTATTTGAAAGAAAATTTAATCAGCTTTTTAACGATATAAACATTGAGAAAAACAAAAGGTTATTTCTCTAGATATTGAGTTATCTTTAATAGAAGAAACGACGTTGGAAGGCTCCTCTTCAAACGTCTATAACTTGTTAGGGGGACTTCACAGTGCGAAGTGGTAGAAGTAAAGTCATGTTTGCTTTGATTAAGGAATCCAACGGTACTATTCGTGTCAGCCACTTTAGGGACACCCTGTATATATATATATATATATATATATATATATATATATATATATATATATATATATATATATATATATATATATCATCAGCCTGAACTACTTTTCTTTTGAGAAGAGGATAGTAATCCTCGAAATTAATACCTAGTTAAAACAAAAAAAGCATAATTTATATTATAATTTTTTCTTTTTAGAAACAATTTGGATATAGAATTAATATAAAAATTTGTATTGTCACATTAAAGAAAGTCTTATTTCTTTTCTGAAATAATTTTTATTTTTATATATAAAACAAGAAGTATTGAATTCTTTGTTTTTATTAAAACAAGGTTCCTTATTTCGATTTATTAAAATTAAAAAAAGAATAAATTTTAATATATTGTGATAAAAGTATACAAATACAGTGGCAGAATGGTATTCTCACGCAACAATATAATAAATAATATAATTCAGAATCAGTTATTTACGAAAATAATTTTTGACATATCATTTTATAAACAACTTATTAAAATGAAGTTGGCTGTAATTTAACTTTAACTCATTCATTATGCTATTTTAAAACTAAAAGTAAAAGGCAAAAGTGAAACGTCATAAGTTTTTGGGTTGGAGATGTTCTGTAAACATTTGAGTATATTACAATAAATATATGCATTACCACCTTGTTCCATATTATTTATCTCATTTTACCACATATTAGTATTAGTGAAAACACGTATATAAAATGCACTCGCACCAAAACCCTCTTTACTACAAGCAAAGACGTCTTTATACCAAGACCGATTAATGACCGACCATCACATATATTTTTACATATCCGTCTACTGATTGTAGTATTGGTTTCAATGTGAAAATAGCAACGCTGTATGTCTGTTCAAAACCCTCTTTACTACAAGCAGTAGTGAAATTTTCGTTGACACATATTAAAAACCCTCTTTACTACAAGCCGTATTCATTGCATACTTATGCTATTTAATCATATACACTCATGTGTATGTATTGTAAGTAAAAAACGTGTCGATATATATATATATATATATATATATATATATATATATATATATATATATATATATTAAACTTTTTATTTTTTATTTTAAAAAGATTTTTTACAAAGTAACTAGTCAGTTTTGACTAACAGCGTTTGATTCTAATAATATAATAATAAAGCCACATCTATGTATTCTTTCCATAAAGTGTTATTTTGGTTGATTTTGCATTATGAGCACTTCTCAGGTAACTCAAAAGGTTTTAGTCTTTTGAGTCTTCTTATAATACCCTCTTGATGAAATAGTCTTACAGCTTCAATATTAGGGTAATGATGGAGCCTTTCCTGGTGTTTTTGAGCATATTTCTTGATTTCACTTGCGACTGCGTCTATCCCGAGATCTCTATGAAGGTCACTATTACGAGTGTACCAAGGGGCGTTTACAATCCCTCTATGAACTTTATTTTGGAATCGTTGAACTATCTGTTGATTGCTGGTTTTGGTGCATCCCCATAGTTGGATACAATAAGTCCAGACCGGCTTGAGCAATTGTTTTTAAAGCATAAGTTTATTATGAATGGATAACTGAGAGTTTTTTCCAATTAACCGCAGTACATTTTTCTATATTTTAACTGAAGCTCAAGGTTCATACCAAGGTATTTTGCTTGACTTGCATGTGGTACAGGGATATTATTGAGAGTCACAGGTAGTGGTTCTATTGACCTATTAGTGAAGTTAATGTGAGTAGACTTTGATTCATTCCCTTTAATTCTCCACTTAGTTAGCCAATCTTGTATATTATTTATGGCTAAATTGTGTTACCAATTGCAGTGTCATCGGCAAACGTGGCGGTAGTTGTATTGCTCGTCTGTGGTAAGATGCTTGTAAACAGTACGAAAAGGAGTGGCCCTAAGACACTCCCCTGCGGGACTCCTGTTTTAGCTTCTTTTATGCTGAAGTAAGTTCCTTCCTGTTTAACTCTAAAGTATCTTCTTTTCAGGTATGACTTTAACAGTTTGCAATACTCAAATGGCAGAGTTTTCTCCAATTTAAATATTAAACCATCCAGCCAGACTTTGTCAAATGCCTATGATATATCCAGAAATATGGCTGAACATATCTTTCTTTCCTCTAAGGATTTTTCTATTAAATCTGTTATTCTTTGGACTTGATCGATTATGGAGTGATGGAGTGTTTTTTTCTCTAATTCTAAACTGATGAGATGGAACAGCTCTTGATTTTATAATTTCTGGTTTAATTCGTTTTAATAATAGTCTTTCAAACAGTTTTGACATGATGGGAAGAAGTGATATTGGCTTGTACGAGGATAATTCACTTGGTGGCTTACCTGGTTTAGGTATCATTATCACTTCTGCAAATTTCCAAGATAGAGGAACATTACGTAGTCTGAAGGAAGCATTAATCATGTCCGATATTTTTTAATAGCTTTGTTAGGTAGTTGTTTAAGAATCTCTCCAGTTATCAAGTCATATCCTAGTGATTTTTTTTTGGACTACATGATTCTTTATTTCTTGCTTCACTTCTTTAGCATTAGTTAATGGGATTTTCTGTCCCAAGATGGTTGTATGGTTTTCAATCAGTATATCCTGTTGATTAGGTGTTGTTTAATTGGGGTGAAAGGTACTCTCGAGATGATCCGCGAACCTTTCTGCTTTTTCTTCTTTGGTTTTAGCCAGACAACCATTATTTGTTCTTATTGGTGGTATGTGCATAACTGGCCTTTTCAGATATTTGGTTGCTTTCCACAATGAATAATGACTATCTTTATCATAGGTGAGAGATTGTAGGTATGAATTTATTGATTTATTTTTAAATTCCCGTGTTTCTCTGCGTATTCGTTGTGTTAAATTATTTAATCTGTTTTGGCAACTGGGTCTCGTGTGCGTTGCCATTCCCTTCGGGCATTTTTTTTCTCTAAAACTAGTGATTTAATTTCCATTGGGTAGATTTGCCAGCTATTATTTTGTTTGTTGTATTAGTGTTTTTCCACGCTGCTTGCTGTATGTTTTTAACGAGCTTCTCCACCTCTTGTTCTAATGTTTCTTCTAATACAATTTGTGTTTTTAAAATGATGTTATTGTTTAGTTCATTCCTTAAATATTTCCAGTCAGTATATTTATTTGTTAACATTGGCTGCTTGTCATTTGTAATTATTGTATCACTTATTATCATTAAAATAGAGGAATGGTCAGATGTGGAGTCAAATCCTCCCTGCACTTGTATATAATCAACCGGGATTTTTCTTGTTATAAAAAAGTCAATTAGATCAGGTGTTTTATTTTGATCACTGGGCCAGTAAGTTGGTTTTCCAGTAGAATGCCAGTTGCAGTTGTATTTAATTATTGCTTGATGTAGCTCTTTCCCTTTAGGTGTTGTTAGTCTTGAACAGACTAACCAGTCTGTATGTTTAGCGTTGAAGTCACCCCCGATTATGAATTTTTCACCTAGCTGCTTGAAGAAGTATGTATAAACATTCTCTTTGATGCTGTATCTAGGTGGGCAATATATTGCGGCTACCACTACTTTGTGGTTGCGGGTATTAATGCTAACGCTAATTGCTTGTATTTCATCACTTTCAAGTTTTAGTTGTAGATCGTATTTAATATCCTTTTTTAAAATCACGGCACTGCCCCCTCGTGCATTATTATTAGGATGTACTGCTGAGTGAACTTCGTTGCCACGGAGTTTTATATGACTCTGAGTAGTAAGGTGTGTTTCAGATAATAAGCATATATCTATTTTTTCTAAATCAAGAAATAGTTGTATTCATTTTGTCGTTGCAATATACCATTGCAGTTCCATGCAAGAATTTTTAAATTATTTGCCATGTTAATTAGCTTCTTTTGATGCTGTTAGACTTTTTTCGAGTAAAGTGAGCCTTTGCATGATTGATATGAGGGCTCTTTCTTGCTTTTCTTCTTGTGAAGTAAGTCTATTGAGAATATCTTGTAGTATTTTAATAGTTTGGTTATTATTTGAATCATTAACTGAAGCAGAACTATGTTGCCTTCTCGAGCTTCCAATAGTGAGTGCATCAGCAAATGTTACATTTGGATTAGTTCTTGATAATTTGCTTAATGTTTCGTGTGACTTTGTGGATATTCTTGTTGAGGCTGAGTTGATTTCCGGCCTGGTACTTTCTAAAGTTTCCCTTGTTTTGTTGCGAAATTTTTGCAGCTCTCTTATAACAATGCAACCTCTGTAGTTGGCTGGATGTGCCTCCCCACAGTTGACACATTTTGGTGGGGTGTCTTTTTGTTTCATACCTTTAGCCGTACGGTGTTTTCCTATACACTTCACGCATCTAGGCTCTTTATTACACAATTTTTGCGTGTGTCCGTAGCCTTGGCATTTTTTGCACTGGGGAATTAATTTAGATTTTGCTAAATTAATTCCCCAGTGCAAAAAAGTTTGCTGCTTCTATTTGAACTTTCATATAGAGTAGTTCGCTGATTGCATAAATATTTTTAATGTCCTCTGTTCTTTCAAAAGATAGCATATATAATGGAATCGGTGTTTTGTCACCTCTTTTTAGCTATCTCCAAAAGATAGTCTTTTATCTCTTCTGGTTTGCATGAAGCGTGTAATTTCTTAACAATGACTTTGGTTTGTCTTGTCAGCTTATCTTCGTAAAGGATTTTGGCTTGTAATAAAGAGGGGTTTGTTTGTATATAACAATTTTTTTCGTATATTGTAATAAAATAAATCGTATGTAACGCAAACGATTTACATACACAAAATACTTCTACGTTTTGCTCAGTAACACACTAACAAATTTTTCAATAGAAAAAAAATACTATATTAAGCGAATAAAAATAACAACTTTTCATTATTCAACTGATGAATGGTGAGTTTATAGTTATTCAATGCGCATACTATAGACATAGAAAATATGAGAAAAAAAAACATTATTTTTTTATGAACTTCGATAGCACTACTACACGCAAATTTTCATATCTGTTTTGTTTGGCTGTGTCAACAAAAGTTAGAAAACGGCTTGTAATAAAGACCCTCTAAACAAAATAAGCTAATTCAGAAAAGCGGTTCATAAGCGAACTATAAACGAACTATATATTTTTTATACTTTACCAATTATCTTATAATAATATAAGGGAAATCATGTACATTTCTATAATAAATTCCAACGTCAGCATGATTTCGTTAAATTTAGTTTAAATTTAACGAAATCATGCGAACAATAGATGGCGCCGCCTACCAATTTTTCTTTTTTTTCACAAAATTGTATAACTTTATAGCTGTGATTAATGGTAATTTTGTTGTTACTTTAAAGCGTCTGTGAAGTGAATATAATTTTTTGTGAATTGAAACTGTTTTATATGTATCAATTTATATGCATCAATTTACTTACGAATGCAAACCAATCTTCGCTGAATAATTGAGGCAGAAGTGCATTTTGATAAAACACAAAAACTTATAGTTTATATTTATGTTATTTTATAACTTTATATTTTATTAAACACATTTTTATAAAACACTTAACATATAAAACACTTTTAATTCACAAAAAAATATAACTTATATTTCAGTTACAACTGAAGTGTTTTTATACCACCAATCAATTTGACTATTCGAATTGATAGCAAATTTTTACTAAATTATACAGATAATTTCGGTTAAAGGTTTACTAGTATATTTCTACATTTTATATTACCTCAAGCGTATGCTGAATAAAAAAGCTGATTGTACCCTTATTCTTATAAATATAAGTCCGTTTATAAATATAAGTCCATTTACATTTTTGAAGTACAGATTTTTTATATTCAACGAATTATTAACGAAACAAACATTTGAAATTATCTAAAAAACCAATTTAAAATTTATAATCGGAATTGAAAATTATTGAAGTAAATTTTAAATTCCGATTATGAAATTTAATTTTTTTTTTTAAATTTAATTTTAAATTTTAAATTTAATTTAGTTAATAATTCGTTGAATATAAAAAACAGTACTAAAAAATATAAACATTTCGTTCTAGTGCCTAATACTATTTCTCTCCGAAATGATATCATGTTGGCACATGATATCGACGCGATTTCCCTTATAGTAATATAAGTTATTTGCTATTTTTTTTTTGTGAAAGACGCTACATTATTTTTTTTAATGAAAACTTTTCAGTAATATGAATATATTTTCAGAAGTTACTATATGGAATTTGTCATAAAACAGTTAATTCAATTTATTTGTAATGTTTAATCAAATTTTATAAAATCTAATTTATTTTATAATTTTTTATAATTTTATATTTTTAATGATGTAATAAATTAATTAATTTTTAATTTCAGGCAAAAACTAATCTAGTTTATTACAGCATACGGCTTGCAGAAATTATATTATTATATTATTATGTTATTATATTATTGATTAAATATTTATAAGTTTCCGCTAAAAATTAATTTAATTTATAACAATCTACGGCTTGGAAAAATTAGCCCATTAATAGATTCTGTTTATAGGGAATTTTTTTGCAGATTAAAGTTGAATAGTGGCACACTGGGGTTGCAGATAAGAGATGACAGAATACAGAGCAGTTCAGAAAAATGGGGACTGTCTTGTGCTAATAATAGTTAAACATTGGCCACCGGGAAACCGGACCGATTCTGTCATTACTAACTTATTTTTCCTTTCCCTACACCACAAAAAAATACTTATTATCAATCGCTTAGGTGCCAGTAACCAGGTCGAGTCTGTCATAACTAACATTCCTTCCACTCATTCGTTTTAGTTTTATGTAACACGGGTGTACGGTGGTGCCTGGCATTCCGGGAGTTCATGGTCCGTCCTTGGCCGTACATTCTCATCAATCAATCAATATTTTCAGAAGTTACAATATGAAGAAATTTACGTCCTGCAAGAGTACAGTACGCCAAGGACCATGTAAAAGTGTAATAAATTTTATTTAAATAATTTGATTTTAATTTACTTTACTTTTTATTTTTAATTCGAATTTAAAAAAAATATTTTTAAGATTATTTAGTTTTTATTCAGTAAATTTCCTTCCATACGTGATATGAAATATGTATTGTGATAAATACATATTGTTGCATGAGAATACCATTCTGTCACTGTATTTGTATACTTTTATCACAATATAAATTATTCTTTTTTTAATTTTAATAAAACGAAATAAAGAACCTTGTTTTAATAAAAACAAAGAATTCAATACTTCTTGTTTTATATATAAAAATTAAAAATTATTTATAGCAAAGAAGTAAAAATTTCTTTAATGTGATAATATAAAATTTTTATATTAATTTTCTATCCAAATTCTTTCTAAAAACAAAAAATTTTTCTAAAAAATTTATAATATAAATTATTCTTTTTATTTTAACTAGGATTAATTTCGAGGATTACTATCCTCTTCATCGGCCTGTACTACTTTCAAACAATTATAATTATCATGTGACGGGAACATCGTAAACGGCTCCGCTTTTACACCACACAAATGATTCGTTTACGAACTATTGTATGAAGAGCATTTTTCGTTTATAGTTCGTAAACGGTTCATCTTGATTAAAGGGGATGGTTTTTATTTGATATTTTTCAAAACCAAATGGTTAACAACTTATTTGTAAAACTGTCAGAATACTTGAATAATACTTCTTTTGTTCGTTTCAATTATTCGTTGTGGTTTCTTTACAAATTAAATAACAAATCATAACAAACCATACATGGAAACATAAACTATTATTATTAACGGTTCATATGAAATTTACACACATGCAGTCCACACCGAAACATTTTACTTTCTATACATCCCACTAAAATATATACGACTTGTGTATAAACTAACCTAAAAAGTACGAAGCACGTGCAGAAGTTGAGTAACTATATAATATTGTTATAGTCAATTACAGTATGTATATACTCTAGTTTAACCCAATTATACTTTAAACTTTTATTTAGAATTTTTTTTATCGATTTTTACATTTTATTTTAACATTTTGAATAAGTCATTTGATGCTCTGGTATTACTGATTAAAATAATAGATAAATCAAACGTTGCTGGTATAATCAAAGGTATTAAAGATTTATTGAGAAAACAAGCTTAACCCTAGTTAAAACGATAAAATATAGTTCAAGAAATTATCAAAATATTCCATTTCAGACGCATTGTAATCTGATTGTTAGCTGAAACTTATTTTCTACAGCTAGGTAAATTTCAAAACCACGGCGTGTTAAGTAAGTTTCTTAACCATCGCTGACTGGTTAACGCAGACATTTTCTTTTCCAAGAAACCATCGTCATCGTTAGGTATCAAGGTATTTTAGCCCTGTCATTAATAATTATCATTAGTCCTTCTGAATTATGATGACTCCTTCAAACTGTGGTAATTACTACTAAAGTTTATTGTATATTGGTTTCTAAAACCAACGGAAGCTGGGACACGTATAAGTAGATCTAAAAGTGGTTTACATCGTTTTCATTCAGTTCGTCTTTATAAAGGCGTCTTTATGACATCGAATATTATGCTAGCATATTAAATTCATGGTTTTGACCAGGGTTGGACGTTTTACATGTAAAAAACGTTTTCTCCATTTTACATGTAAATAACGTAAATTACAAAAAAATGTGTATATTACAAAAATATGTAAATTATATTTAAAAAACGAGAATCCGCCCAGAAATAATTTAAAATATTAAAATGATACAAACATTTGTTTATAAGAATAACTTGCATTAGAAAATCCAATTAAACATTTTATTTAAATGGTTAATCATAATTATTTTCAACTTTTAGTTATCTACATTGAGACTGTAAAAATCACCTATCCTTCTACAATGCCATCTGTTTACGTCTTAAACTAGTTCTTATATTCGACAAAATAAACAACTAGTGACATAGTGTCATCTAGCTACATTTGAATAAACTAAAATAAAATATTTTTAAGAGTGCATATTTCTTTCGATATGTAGCGGAAAACTAATTGCAATTTGACGTTTAATCATAAATAAAATAATTCTCTGCAGTGAAATGAATGAAGTGAATCTATACTCGTTTGACTGGCTTTTAAATTTAAATCTTTATTAATTTCAAACAGGACAAAATCAACCAAATTATCACTACCCGTCTCACCCTCATCAAATAAATGTATGCCTGAAATTACTAGCCCTATTCTATCCATTCGATAAAATGCCTATGCATTATGCCTTTGATGTCCAGTGTAGTAAAGAGGTAGCGAATATGATTATCGAATTTAAGCGTGGAACTGTAGTGAATTTTATTAATTCAATTTAATTTTTCTTACTCTAATTACAATTAATAATTTTTCATAACCTAAGTTTGCAGCAATTATACTAACCTAACCATAGAATTAATACTAGATAAATTGATTAATACATTAATAATTAAATTTGGGAAAATATTCTTTTTGAAACCCAGCAGTTACCATCCAAGGAATTCCATATGCTAACTCCTCTCACGAAAAACGAAGCGTCCATCAAATTACATTTATTGATAGCAGGTGTCAAGATTTCATTGTCAAAATATTTCTTATCATAGGAAAGTTGCACTTTATTTTACATTTATACATATGTACAAATATCACAATAAATAAACTCAAATACACTACACTGTAGTATATAGTCAATTTTTCTTTAATTAAGAGATTTGGTAACAGATGGCGATAATTGTAATGAAAAAGTTGATTTATATTTTACAGTATGTATAAAATAATCGTTTACATTTTACATACATTTTACATGTAAAAAACCCAGTAAATTACATTTTGTAATTTACACGCCCAACTGTGGTTTTGACCAATCACATCAACTAAATTAAATTAAAAATATTTTCCCTACGAGTTAAAATATTTTCAACAAAATATTTACAAATGACAATATGATGTCACAGTATGAATTTAAAATGCTAGCATAATATTCGAAGTCATAAAGTTACCTTAACAGCAAAATCATCGCGTATAGCACACTCGGATATATAAAACATAAAGCATGTAAAATTCACATCATTTTAGGTTGATCACTGGTTATGAAATTATTTTTATTTTTCCTCCTTTTGGATGTTAATGCACAAATTTGAACAAAATGAAATAGATTTTAACGTACTTAAACGAAAGACTTTACTGAAGTAGATTTTAACGTAACGTACTTATTATTCAAAATTAAAGATCAAAACCAACAACAATTTTTAAAAAATAATTTTATTTTGACATCCCATGCAAAAATCATCAATTTTCTTTAATATGGTGAGTAAAATACATCGATTCTGATTTGAATCTTTGCTTTCATATTAAATTTTGACTTTAATTTTTTTTTTCATTAATTTTTTTATTTCGATATAATTTTTTTCAGAAATGATCGAAAATTTTACTCTTTTTTACACTACCAGTACACTTTAAATCCAATTAAATCTATTAACTAAACAATTACATTAACTATACTTTTTAAATGACACTTTTACTATTTAAATTATTTATTTTTCGGTAGCGACCAAAACACACGTCTGTTTCGATCGCTGGTCGAGACACCACCCCCATTGAACTTTGCGAACTGTATATGTACGTTTATGTAAATAGACAGCAATGCATTCACAATATGATGTAGTATAGTCGAGAGCAAGCTATCCTAAATTTTTACAATAAGCCAAAACCTTCTATAATAAAAGCCGAATCCATATAATATGGAAGGCTGTACAAATTCTATATTTTTTAAAGTATAAGTGTGATCAAAACTTCCTATAGTATCAAAAACGTCTCTATAGAAAGACCAACTCATTTTTTCGTACACTGATACTACTACATATCCGCCTCAATAAAGTAGTATTGGAACACGAAGAAAAAAGTGGGTTCTTGATTTTAAGGATTGCACGGTTTTGATTTTAAGAAACGGAAGTTTATTAATTTTTATAACCATTTTCTTATTAATTATAACTTTAATCTTGAATATAAACAAACAATATTCTTTATTTTTAAGTACGAAAATCCTTTAACAGTCGTATTCACTCGTTTTAGTTTTGATGATCCTTATTCTATAGATTTTAAAAAAAAATCTCTGGAAATTAAGTTTTTTTATCAAATCAGAATTTGTTTCTTTAAATTCTAAGGCAGTATTGACACATTAAATTAATGGTAAAGATGGCTATAATTATTAAATACAATTTTCTTTAAATTTATTTCCCAAATTTATAATACTATGAAAACGGTCTCTTAAATCTATGTAACGTTTTATTAAACAGTTATTACCGTTTCTTTTCTATAATAATATTTGAACATGTTCAATCCTGGCTTTGTTCTACAACAAACGTATTAAAATTGTGGACATTTTGTTTAAGTTAATAATTAATTAAAGTTTGTAATGTTTTGTGGTGGAAAAGTTCAATTTGGGGCTAAGTGAAGGATAATTAGTGTTTTAAGTGATTAATTTAATGAAAGTGAAAGTGTGAAATTAAAATTGAACAGTTAAATTTATTAATAATTTATTATGGCGGATAAAGCTTCTGGTGCTTTAACCATAAGTGGTAACCTTGAGAATAGCGCTACTTTCAATAATTTCGCGGGATCAATTTGATCCCACAAATATTGATTCAATTAATTCCAGCAGGTTGATAATAGTACCTGATATCCCTTCTGCTGTGAGTGAGGACGCTGTTATAGAAATAGACATTGATTTTAAAAATGTTGTGGAGTCGTTCGGGATTACATCTATTGCTACATTTCAACTGTTGGTGGCAAACAAAATAACTCTTGAAGTTCTAAAAATTATGACCAAAGAGGATATAGATGATTTGTTTGATGGATTCGCAAAAGGAGAGAATTTCCTCTTTAAAGCCGGCCTAAACGAATGGAGAACTAAACTGGTAGGTTTACGTGATATTAACATTAAAATTAAATCGTAATTTTGTTTAATAATTGTTGTACAAATTGTATATTTTGCAGGGAATGCCAATTGCAAGAACAGCCGACACTAAATCAGTCAACACCGATGTCATAAAATGGGTGTAGGAACAACAGAAAATTGTTCCATCCCTATCCAGCCCAAACACACCGTCAAGTAGCACTTCATTTAATTTAAGGTACCTAATGTGCTATACATGAATCATATCTCAAAACTAATTTTGCGTGCTTATGTTTCTTACAGTTCAAATAATACACGGGTACCATTCGAATCAAGTCCGACTATTACACAAATTCTAGAAACTTTTATTCAAGGTCAAATTTTACTTGAATTTTACAAAAAAAATAATTTTATAACTAAAAATCATCAAAAGGCTTTAGTTCATTGCCTTATTTCTTATTATATGTCACGGAAATATTTTAGAAAAAATCCCTCCAGATTTAGAAAAAATCGCTAAAAATATTGCAGATACTTTTAAATCAGAAAATTGGGTTAGTTAAGTCTATTAAAACAAAACGTGCAGTGTCATAATTTAATTTACTGTTTCAGCTGGACTATTATACTCCCCGCCAAGGAAAGAAAAAAGCCAAAGGAATACTTTACAGCAGATATTCCAATCAGTGCCAAACAACTAAATATCTCAAATTAAACGATAGTACGAGATCAGAACATACAGACGATAATGAGTCTACTGATGATTTTGAGAATCCTGTAACAATTTCGGGTATTGCAAATTACTTTTATTTGACATTTTTAAATTGATATAATGATAACTTTTACATTTCATTATTTTACAGAACAGTTTCGTGAAGACAAGACGTGGCTAGCAAACAATTTAGAACCATGGAGTTTGATTTTGGGAAAATGGCAGGCAACCGCAACACAACGAATCAATATATTCAATCATTCTTTGGATAAAAATATACACCAATTTTTTATTGACTGCCCTTGTATACAAATCACCTTGGTTATCAGCTGGTAAACAATATAATTGCAAATAATTATATTTTCTAATGAATGTTTTAAAAAATTATTTTGTTTCTTTATGCAGATTGACATAGATTTTGATTCAATGTTTTTCTAAAAAATCGGGTTTGCTGTTAGATCGATATGATGATTTTATTAAAATAGCCATAGAAATTTATAGTTTGGAAATTAAAGACCCAAGGAATCGGAACGTTTTACAAGAATTGAAAACTGACAAAGATATAAATCAAAGTAAGACGCATCAAATTGTATTTTGAATGTTTATAAATATTTATTTAAGAAAATTAATTTGCTACTTTATGTAAAATTTAGATTCGAAAGACGCAATGATTGCAATGCTTTTATTCACAAGCCATTATTCAACCAAAGCGGATATCTCCTAAAATAAAACCAACGATATCAGATGGCCAGCAAGATTTTATGCTTCTGATTGGGAATTTAAATGAGCTACAATCAAATTTGGAAAAAATTAAACAAACGGACAATGGAAAAATTCAGCCCCGTATAATAATGGTCGGACCATCAATAAAGCAGATTGAAGATTTTTTTATATATTTCGACGACATAAAATATAAACCCGGTTCTATAAGAAAAAGCATAGATTCATTGATAAAAATTTCGTATGTATTTAACTTAGAATATTCGAATATAAGCAAGCAAGCGTGGTATTTTTTTCAAGAATATTTCTTTGGCATAGACTGTAAGGAGAGAGAAATTAAAAAAGTTATTGATAAGTTTAATCAATGGCAAACAGTTTAAATTCGACAAAAAATACCACGTTCGCCTGCTTTTTATGTGATCAAAAATATTTCTATTCTAAATTAATTATAAAACATTTAAAAGACATTCATCTAGTTCCTTCTATTTATAAATTTGAATGCAAACTAAACAGTTGTTTTCAAATTTTTCAAAATATATACAAATATGAAAATCATTTGAGAAAACATGAATCAGAAAATCGTTCTAACATTCAAACAGTAATTTCTAATAAATTCAGTCCGTTCCAATGAACTTAAATAATTCTTACGAAATCTCTTGTAATCAACCATGTTCATCTAGTTTTGATGCCATAGCTTCTAGTTCCGAGATTTTAAACTCAAATTCTTTAGCAAACTCTGATAATGAACCATCTTTAATGCATCGTAAAATTTTTGAAAACTTTGAAAAATGTACATTGCAATTTTTACTTGATCTACACAGCAAAAACAGTTTTCCAAGGAAAACAGTGCTTACCATTCAAAATTCTGTGAAAGATTTGCTTTTGAACCCTATAGCTGAGCAACTTTCTCATTTCTCTACTGAAATCAAGGACGAATCAAAAATAAGTTTTAATAATCTTGTAAAAATATTACAAAATCTTTTTGAAAATTTCAATTCAGAATATACATTTTTAAAATATTTGGAAAAACACAAACTGTTTTCCAAACCAAAAGGTTTTTTGATTAACAATGACATCACCGAAGTTTTTGTGAACGGTTTACCAGCATCAGACAATAGTCAAGTAGAGGGGTGTTTAATGGATATACGATTTCAAATTCAGAGATATTTTGAAATGGATGGTATTTTTGAAAGTGTTATAGAAAATATTAATGGCTTAGAGTCTAAAACTGATCTCGAAAATTATATTAATGGTTCAATATGGAAAGAGAAGAAAATAAAGTATAGCAATCGTACAATTATCCCTTATCACATTTATTTCGATGATTTTGAGGTAAATGATGCTCTCGGAGCACATTCGGGAAAACAAAGTGTATGTGGAATTTATTATACATTCCCCAACATACCAATACATCAATCATCGAAATTGAAAAACATCTTTGTAGCTGGATTCATTAAATCTCGCGATTTGAAGAAATTTGAAAATAATCGTTCTCTGAGGCCATTAATAGAAATAATTAAATCTCTAGAAAACGATGGAATTGATATTACTGTTAACAGATCATCCATCAAGTTATACTTTGTACTTGGTCAAATTCTAGGAGATAATTTAGGCCTAAACAGTGTTTTGGCTATGTTACATCATTTAATTCAATTTCTTTCTGTCGGTTATGTAAGAGGACAAAATCCCAAACTCAAACTGATACAAGAGAATTTAATTCTTTTCTACGAAATAAATTAAATTACACTGCTGATTTAGAATTAGCTGACGTAACATTGACTGGAATCAAAGAAAAAAGTATATTTACCGAAGTTAATGGCATCCATGTAATCGATATGGTTTCATGTGATATAATGCATGATTTATTCCTTGGAGTATGCAAATATAACCTTTCACATATTCTCAATCATTTGATTTATGATAAAAAAAATATATCTTTAGATGATTTCAACTATCGAAAGCAAATGTTTTGTTATGGTGAAATTGACATTGCCTATATAAGTGAACCAATAGACAAAAATCATATAAAAAACAAAAATTTTAAGATGACAGCAAAAGAAATGTGGGTTTTTTTCCATTATCTTCCTCTTATGATTGGAAATATAGTGCCTGAAAATAATAAAGTTTACAAATTTCTACTTCTATTTATTTCTATAATTGACATGCTGTTATTAACTCGATTCAATGAGATTTTATTGTCCAAATTGGAAAAATCGATCCAGCAACATAATTTATTATATCTTGAGTTGTTTAAAGATACACTGAAGCCCAAACATCATTTTATGGTACATTACCCAAATATTATTCGCAAATGCGGCCCTTTAAAATATTTATGGTCATTCCGACTCGAAGCGGAACATCAAACTCATAAGCAATATGCAAGAAGCATTAATTCACGAATCAACATTCCTCTTACATTGTCTATAAATGCAGGTCTAAAGTTTTCTAATCATTTACTATCAAACGATTTTTTTGAACCTGAAGTTATAATGTCAAATAAGGCTATTTACGACAATTTTCGATTAGAAGGATATTCTAAATATTTGGCTAATTCTATAAATTTTAACGAGAATTTACACACAGAAATAGTGGTTTTTCGTGGAACTACATTTAAAATTGGCTATTTCGTTGCTGTCAGACTTAATGGTAATATAGAAATTTTTGAAATATTCGATATAATTTTAAATTAAAAATCAGTTTTTATTGTTGGTAAAAAATATAACAATATTCATTATATACCGCATTATCTTTGTTATTCTATTAAAGATGTTGCGCTTGAAATGAATTTTATAGATTTAACTGAAATAATTGGTCCACCTGTTAATAAAAATATTGTCGCCGGTGTTGACCTGATTAGGCTAAAAGAATATTTTTGAATTTAAGAATTTTATACGTTTAAATAAAATATATATAATGCATTATGCATACCTATGCAATCTTTTTTACTTATGGGATGAATGAGTAAATATATAAATAATATAAGTTTTTAAATTGAATTATTATCAATGGCAATTTTGTATTATATATATGTAAAAAATAAATTAATCAATATGTACATTTTATTTAATGTGAGAGTTTGTATATGAGAAAATTATAAGAAAATGAAATAAATTAATATGTTTGTACATATATAAATAAAATTAACAATTTTTTATTTAATCTTTTTTACACTTTTTTATGGAGGCATCTATTGAAAGTGTTCACCCTTCCAAGAAACATTTCTTTAAATTAAATGATTATTTTTCTTTAAAAATTATGAATAATTACCTTAAAAATTAAGATTTTAAGTAATATTAATTAAAAATTTTAAACTTAATTATCTATAAAAATTTTGTTTATTTTTATAGCAAAAAATCTTTAAAAATTATAACTAGAAGTCTTATTTTGAAAGATTTTCGTGGGCATTAAGAATAAAAGATTTTGTACCTTAAAATCAATGAACGGAAAGCTTTGCGCAAAAGCTATTGTCAAAATTCTTAGCTTTTAATTCAAAATTCTTAAATTTTATAGACCATTTTTCTGTGTGAACTATAATAAATAACAAAGCAAAAATAACATAAAAAAACTAACTATATTAGTGTTAGTAAAAATATTTTTTTTGTTTTTATTTTACGCTATATCTGTACACAACTAATACTAGATCAAAGAGGCGCTTTGTCCCTTTAAATTTTAGAATAGTTGGTCTTTCTATAGAGACGTTTTTGATAGTATACAAGCCCGATTGTCACCAATATTTTTTCATTTTCTTGTCCATATATATTTGAAAGTATTGGTAATCGGTACACTATAAAATTTTAGTTAAAAAAAAAACAAACAATTTCTATGCTATTTTCGCACCAACACAATCAAGTTTAGATGGACAAATATGAGAGAGTATCTGCGTACTCGATGCAACAATCAGGCTTGTAATACATTCGTGTTGGTTTTGAGTGTGATATAAAAACTATGAATAAAAATTAGATTTAGATTAGTGTAAGTTATTCATTGAAATTGTCATAGTAACGAAAACATCAATTGATGTTTTATATGGGTTTTTAATGGTACTATTACAAACCTAAAATGATGTGAATTTTACATGCTTTATGTTTTATATATCCGAGTGTGCTATACGCGATGATTTTGCTGTTAAGGTAACTTTATGACTTCGAATATTATGCTAGCATTTTAAATTCATACTGTGACGTCATATTGTCATTTGTAAATATTTATAACTAAAGCCATTTAAAAGAAATCAACTATGAAATACAATGTGGAAACTGCCATTTCAAGCTGTAGTCATCGGCAATTTTTAACTATTCTTCTTTGGTCGTATAGCAAACTATAATACATTTTATGTATTAATTTATTATATATTATTATAAATATTATATTTATTATAATAATATATTATATAAATTATATAATATAAATTATTAAACAATTTTTCTTTATGCTATTTTTATAATGAAAATCACGAATTCATTTTTTTACAACATTCCCACCTGAAAAGTAAACACGAAATGAAGATATTCTTACATATACATAGAATTGTTTTAAAAAGAAACCAGTTTCATGAGACTAAGTGTAAACGACGGAGGGATTCTGGATACCCAAGTTACCATACTCATGAGACCATGTGTAAACACGGTGATTCAGTGCGTTTACACTTGATTTCATGATACCGGCCTCATTCTTCATTTCTTTCCCCTTTATCTACAAAACCGGTTTTACGGCAGCCATGTTTGGGTTTCATTTTTAAACCAAATTTTTTTGTACTTCTCGGGTATTTTCGCACTCATACAATCAAATTTTATCTATACATAATAATATTTTTTCGTAGTAACTTGGTTAGTTTGCAATTTGAATTTGCTTTGAGCGGTAAGGCACTGCCAGTTATTTTACGCGCGAGTCAAATGTTATATTATTTTCTTTTTTTTTGGTTAATAAAATAAATTTTATAAAATTTTTTACTGCAGAAGTCATTAAAAAAAATTTTAATCATAATCTTTAACATCTAATATTTTTTTTATTGAAATATGATAATTATTATAGAGAAAAATAAATTTTGAATTTTATCGTACGAAATTATGGTACGAAATTTTTTTTCGTACGATAAAAGTTAGAAAAAATTAAAATTATTTTTCAATAATAATTATCATATTTCAGTTGAAATAATATTAGGGGCTAAAAATTATGATTAAATTTAATGCTTTCAGCAAAAAAATTTTATTGAAATTTATTTTATTAACCAAAATAATAGAAAACAAAACAAAATTTCCATTGCGCGAAAAATAGCTATGGCAATGCATTTACAATTAAAACCATTTAAAATAAAACAGCTATGAAATATTATAAAATAAATAAATTATAAAATAAAGGTGCATTTTCGATGTTTTGAACTCAATATTTTGGCCGTCAAGCGCACTGAGACAATGTGGAAACTGCCATTTCAAGCTGTAGTCATCGGCAAATTTGGATCATACTTCTGTGATCGTAAAGGAAACTATAATGCATTTTATGTATTAATTTTTTATATATTATTGTAATAATATATTATATAAATTATATAATATAAATTATTGTAAAATTTTTCTTTTATGCTCTTTTCATAATGAAAATCACGAATTAATTTTTTTACAACATTCCCATTTAAAAAGTAAACACGAAATGGAAATATTCTTACATATACATAGAATGAATAAAAAAGAAACCAGTCTCAGAATCCAAGTGTAAACGACGGTGGGATTTTTGAGAGTGTAAACGACGGAGGTATTCAAGATACCAGACTCATGACACCATGTGTAAACACGATGATTTGGTTATATTTCTAATATGATATTAATAATGCTCCATATGATAATTTTCTTATTTGTATCATAAAAATTGATGTTTTATTGTTATTTATTAAGCTACATTAAGGGATTTTAATTTAAATTTGTATTTCTTGTGTTAGTCGAACATTTTCTAATGGATTATTAATTTATAATATTCAATACATTTTTTAGTTTTCGATTTGTTAATAGAGGTGTAATTGAATATATGTATTATATGTATTATATGTATTACATGTATTATATGTATTATATGTATTATATGTATTATAAGTATTATATGTATTATATGTATTATACGTATTATATGTATTATATGTATTATATGTATTATATGTATTATATGTATTATATGTATTATATGTATTATATGTATTATATGTATTATATGTATTATATGTATTATATGTATTATATGTATTATATGTATTATATGTATTATATGTATTATATGTATTATATGTATTATATGTATTATATGTATTATATGTATTATATGTATTATATGTATTATATGTATTATATGTATTATATGTATTATATGTATTATATGTATTATATGTATTATATGTATTATATGTATTATATGTATTATATGTATTATATGTATTATATGTATTATATGTATTATATGTATTATATGTATTATATGTATTATATGTATTATATGTATTATATGTATTATATGTATTATATGTATTATATGTATTATATGTATTATATGTATTATATGTATTATATGTATTATATGTATTATATGTATTATATGTATTATATGTATTATATGTATTATATGTATTATATGTATTATATGTATTATATGTATTATATGTATTATATGTATTATATGTATTATATGTATTATATGTATTATATGTATTATATGTATTATATCTATTATATGTATTATATGTATTATATGTATTATATGTATTATATGTATTATATGTATTATATGTATTATATGTATTATATGTATTATATGTATTATATGTATTATATGTATTATATGTATTATATGTATTATATGTATTATATGTATTATATGTATTATATGTATTATATGTATTATATGTATTATATGTATTATATGTATTATATGTATTATATGTATTATATGTATTATATGTATTATATGTATTATATGTATTATATGTATTATATGTATTATATGTATTATATGTATTATATGTATTATATGTATTATATGTATTATATGTATTATATGTATTATATGTATTATATGTATTATATGTATTATATGTATTATATGTATTATATGTATTATATGTATTATATGTATTATATGTATTATATGTATTATATGTATTATATGTATTATATGTATTATATGTATTATATGTATTATATGTATTATATGTATTATATGTATTATATGTATTATATGTATTATATGTATTATATGTATTATATGTATTATATGTATTATATGTATTATATGTATTATATGTATTATATGTATTATATGTATTATATGTATTATATGTATTATATGTATTATATGTATTATATGTATTATATGTATTATATGTATTAAATGTATTATATGAATATATGTATGAATAGAAGTCTATTGGTGGTGAAGACTGAAGTTAGGTTTCATTCGTATTTTGTAACTACAACCATTTGTAAGAAGGTTACTGATTTGATCATTATATTGTCATATTATTATATTTTTATATTGTTGTATGGTTGTGTTGTTATGTTATTATATTATTATATTATTATATTATTATATTATTATATTATTATATTATTATATTATTATATTATTATATTATTATATTATTATATTATTATATTATTATATTATTATATTATTATATTATTATATTATTATATTATTATATTATTATATTATTATATTATTATATTATTATATTATTATATTATTATATTATTATATTATTATATTATTATATTATTATATTATTATATTATTATATTATTATATTATTATATTATTATATTATTATATTATTATATTATTATATTATTATATTATTATATTATTATATTATTATATTATTATATTATTATATTATTATATTATTATATTATTATATTATTATATTATTATATTATTATATTATTATATTATTATATTATTATATTATTATATTATTATATTATTATATTATTATATTATTATATTATTATATTATTATATTATTATATTATTATATTATTATATTATTATATTATTATATTATTATATTATTATATTATTATATTATTATATTATTATATTATTATATTATTATATTATTATATTATTATATTATTATATTATTATATTATTATATTATTATATTATTATATTATTATATTATTATATTATTATATTATTATATTATTATATTATTATATTATTATATTATTATATTATTATATTATTATATTATTATATTATTATATTATTATATTATTATATTATTATATTATTATATTATTATATTATTATATTATTATATTATTATATTATTATATTATTATATTATTATATTATTATATTATTATATTATTATATTATTATATTATTATATTATTATATTATTATATTATTATATTATTATATTATTATATTATTATATTATTATATTATTATATTATTATATTATTATATTATTATATTATTATATTATTATATTATTATATTATTATATTATTATATTATTATATTATTATATTATTATATTATTATATTATTATATTATTATATTATTATATTATTATATTATTATATTATTATATTATTATATTATTATATTATTATATTATTATATTATTATATTATTATATTATTATATTATTATATTATTATATTATTATATTATTATATTATTATATTATTATATTATTATATTATTATATTATTATATTATTATATTATTATATTATTATATTATTATATTATTATATTATTATATTATTATATTATTATATTATTATATTATTATATTATTATATTATTATATTATTATATTATTATATTATTATATTATTATATTATTATATTATTATATTATTATATTATTATATTATTATATTATTATATTATTATATTATTATATTATTATATTATTATATTATTATATTATTATATTATTATATTATTATATTATTATATTATTATATTATTATATTATTATATTATTATATTATTATATTATTATATTATTATATTATTATATTATTATATTATTATATTATTATATTATTATATTATTATATTATTATATTATTATATTATTATATTATTATATTATTATATTATTATATTATTATATTATTATATTATTATATTATTATATTATTATATTATTACATTATTATATTATTGTATTATTATATTACTCCGAACTAATGCAATCAACCTTAAGACACGATTGGTTTTTAGTCTCCGCATGGCCAGTGTGAATAGCTCGTAGGTTTCGTCCTCTATGTAGGAGTCTGTATTTGATATCTTCTACCTAAAGAATTTGACACATGATCGATAGCCACAATTAGGAGATCATCTGCTTGAAGCATATACATTGCTTTAAAATGGTAATCTGCAATCTTGGTGTTGGATTCCTTCTTGGACCAAAAAAAAAGGTGGAAAATTATGTTTTGTATTTCAAAGCAGTCGATAATCGTATATGTGTAAGCTACGTTAACGCTTATGACTAGCCAACCTGTCAATCATATGTATTCATGCACCCACTGATAGTGTTGATGATTTGATGAAAACCATACCGAAGCACGACGTCAGAATAGTGATTATTAACTTAAAATGCTAGAAGTGGTAAAAACCAAACTGATTTATGTGAAAATGTAGGCCACACTATCGTAAAAGATCATAGTCAAATTGACCATGTAATAATTTCTAAGGGAAGGTCTCAGTTTATCCAAGATGTAAAATTTTTTCGGTCGGTGATCATCAATTGGTAAAGCTAAGATGGCAGTTTTTGTACAAGTCAGAAATGATAGAAAAACGAACCTTACATTTGAACTGTGAAGGTCTGATAAACGAAGATGGAAAAATACAATAACAAAATATTGTTAGCATTAGTATTATGGCAACCAATTACCATTCTAATGATGTAAACGTTCTATGGAAGGTATTTGAAAGTTTGTTACGGTTGCCCGTAAACAGAATTTGTCACAGTGGCCTCGACACGCAGCTTTGGCCGGCTAACCTCAGTCCAGAGGGGGGGTGTTATTGTTGTCGAGGTCCAAGCTGCAACTTAAGGGGCTGCGTTTGAATTTGTACTAAAACACCAACATGAACACACACTATTCGATATTGCTTCTTCCTCCCTGATCAGAAAATAAATAAATTACACACACATATTATTTTAGTTCGGTAATTCAGGTAATTCTATTTCTTTGCTTATTTGTTTTTCTTTAAACTTATACAATACAAGAGCAAACTATAATTTACAAAGCATTTTGACTAATTTTTTTACGTTACACATTGCAAACACTTAAATTTGGTTTTCGGTTAACTTGAATTATTTAATGAGCGTGGTTTTTTTTCCTTGCATGATTATTCACCCCAACGCGGCCGTAGAGCTCTAGTCCGTGTCTGAGCTGTAAAAGAAATAAGAAAAAAAAACGCACCACTATTGCCAACCACTGTTCATTCAGTGGCGTGGACAACAAACAAAAACACAACTTATAAACCCAAATTTTTTCTGATTACCTGATTACGACACAATTATTTGTATATATATAATTTGTTTTTTTTTCTCTCTACCCTCCACCGTATTCTGCGTGTTGCCTCCAGTTATTCCACGATTCGTTCCGTCACTGTCTGTACAACGCCTAACCCGTTCTCCGAACGTCAATGTAAAGTATTACCGCGTCAATTGTTAATATTTTGGTTGTGGTTGTTGTTGTTTTTTTTTCTTCCACGACTACATAGTTGTATATGAAAAGAACTTGAACCCGTGGGCACCTCGTCCAAATTTAGCGACTTCCAGTTATTTTTCTTTCTACTGGTCACCTTGGTTTGATTAGTTACTTTTCGGTTGCGAATTTATTTTATTTATTTTCTGCCACCTTATGGCTCTGTCGGAGTTTGAAATATTTATTAATCCCGGTGTAGGTAAAATACCACACAACACCACTAGGGAATCACACACAATTCGCCACGGCCAATTTAAGTATCAATTTTTTATTTGTATTTCTTTTTGTTTTTTTTTTTTTTTGTTATCTCTATGTATAAACGATGATCGTGATTTTTATTTTTTTTTTGTCGATCCGTCTAGTCTCGTATCTCAAACCAAAAAGAACGTTTTTCCCAAAAAACTAAAAAAAACCATCACCCCCCCCCCCCCTACTTTTTCACACAAAAATTATTATATTTTTTTTTTCCGTAACACGTTTATGCAGTTCGGACTGATTTTCCGTTAATTTTTTCCAGCTTGCTGGCCCAGGGGAGACGAACTTTTTTTTTCATGCTTAATTTATTTTCTTATTATTAAGTGTTCTTAACATGCACCGTAACACCGTGGGGAAGACCCAGACCCTGAGATTCTCATGCTAGGATACAATTGAAGAACATCAACAAACATTATAATGGGTAAAAAAAACAAGCCCAACTTGGGAACGCCCCACACCCTGAGAAGTTACATGAGTCTCATGCCAACAAAAAAATTAGCCGGGCCAGAATAAAGTCACCATCTAAACTTTGGGATATGATTAAGGGGAATTTACTGTCCAAATTTAACAAAATCACGAACGAATATCGTGCGCGTGATACACACCCAATGGTTTACCATCGACATCCGTCAACCGGTACGCAACCTGACCTATACGCTCTATCACCACTGCCGGAACAAACTTTGGGGCTAATTTAGCCGAAAACTTCCTTACCGCACTACTCAACACGTACGATCTGACAAAAACATGTTGTCCTATACTAAAAATTCGTGAACGACTAGCTGCATTGTATGTTCTTTCACCCTTTAGATGCGCTTCCTGTAAATGACGAAGAATAGTTACCCGTATACGATCCAATCGATCGGCTGTTGTAGTGGGACTACTTTCGCTGTTATCCTCGCACTGAAGCAATCGCCGAAGTCGGTATTCGGATCCATGTACAATTCGGTGTTGTTCAAAGACTACGAAATGCGGAGAAAACGAAGTCGCTGAATGAAGAATATTCCGCATGGTTGAAGCAATCAACGACAGATGTACGTCCCAATTAGTATGATGAGATCCAATGTACGCTCTAAGGGCACTTACTACTGTTCGATTTACCCGTTCCGCGGCATTACTTTGGGGAGAGTGAAAGGGCGTTAAAGTATGTTTCACCCCATATTTAGACAAAAGTTGTTTGAACTGTACCGATTTAAACTGCTGTCCGTTGTCAGTATGAACACGTTCTGGTACTGCAAAAACATGAAACACCTCTTTCTCAACAAAATCACACAACAAGGAAGCTGAAGCTTCTTTGACACCCTTTAGGAAAACAAATTTAGAAAATGCATCCAAAACAACTAGTACATAAGTATTATTAGACGGTGACCGAGGGAATGGTCCTAAGAAATCCAAATATAGATATTGGAATGGACGAGACACATCTACAGAGGAACCCATTGGAGGTCTTAGAGGTGAATTTGGACTTTTTATCATCTTACAGATATTACAAGAATTAATAAATGAGCGAACATCCCGACGTAAAGTTGCCCAGTAATAATGACGTTGAAGAATTTCTATGGTTTTAGCGATACCCATATGACTAGCGGAAGGAGGAGAATGTGCGGAAGCAATCAGAGCCGGAACTAGAGCAGAAGGAACGACCAGTTTCCAAGGAGACAGGTCGGTAGATAGGTAGCGGAACCCATAAGAAGGTTGAACCAACAATTTACCGTCACATACTTTCATATCAACTTGTGGGTTCGGATTTTCAGATACCCTACGAATCTGCTCCACATAATCATCATCCAAAAAGGCCGGGTCATCCAAATCAATGCGCAAACAATCATCGCTGTCAACACTTGACGGACCAGGAACAATCTCATCACAAAAAGCACGAGAAAGAGTATCTGGGACGGTGTTGAGGCTACCTTTACGATGAACTATTTTAAATTTAAAGCCCTGCAGTTTGAGACTCCATCTGGCTAATCGGCCCGATAAGTCGGACAAGTTCATTAGCCAGCGAAGACTCGCATGGTCTGTGATAATTGTAAATTCGAACCCTTCAATATACGCACGAAATTTCTTAACGCACAATACTGCTGCATAGCATTCTAGTTCGGTTATGCTGTATTTGCGTTGAGCGGCGTTAAGTTTGTGTGAATAGAAGGCGATAGGGTGCTCTTCGTCATCGTGAATTTGATAGAGAACACCACCAACTCCCATATTCGACGCATCGACCTGAATAAAAAATGGTAATTGATAGTCTGCGTGCATCAAGACCGGTGCGGAGGTTAAGGATCGCTTCAATTCATTAAACGCTGCATCGGCCTGGGGATTCCAGATAATCTTTTGTTTTGCTTTAAGCAAATCAGTTAGAGGCGCTGCGATAGAAGAATAATTGGCGATAAACCGGCGATACCAACCACTCATCCCAAGAAAACGACGAAGCTGACGAGAAGTGGTTGGAATAGGGAACAGAGAGATGGCTTCAACTTTTTCGGGATCAACCTTGATACACCCCCCTCCTATGATGTGACCCAGATACTTTAACTGTTTTAACACAAACTTGCTTTTCTCTACGTTTATGGTGAGGTTGGCCATACGCAACCGCTCAGCTACGATCTGCAATAAATCAAGGTGTTCCTCAAAAGTCTTTGACGTTACCAGGAGATCGTCTAAATAGACGAAAACCCGGTCGTGATATTGATGAGGAATCACCTTGTCCATGAGTCGGCACATGCTTTGCGGTGCGTTGCATAACCCAAAAGGCATGACAGTAAACTGGTAAAGAGGCCTACCCGGTACCGTGAACGCGGTTTTAATTTTTGCATCATTGTCGAGTGGAATCTGCCAAAAGGCATCCTTTAAATCTATACTCGAGATGAAGGTGGTGTCTTCCAAACGACTCAGTAGACCGTCGATTAGTGGTAACGGATAAGCATCCCCAAGAGTCACCTCATTAACCCTTCGGGCGTCTAGGCACAACCTCAACTTTCCATTAGTCTTTTTCACAAGCGTGACTGGGGAACACCAGGGACTGTCACTCTCCTCTAGCACTCCCAAAGCAAGCATTCGATCAAGTTCCCCATATATCTGTGACCGAACTGCCGGTGAGACAGCATAATGCCGTTGTTTTATAGCAGTACCGGTGTCTATTTTATGCGACAACAGGTTCGTACGACCCAATCCCAATTTTGTAAAAGAGGGGAACCGATCAAGAATCACAGATAACGCACTGGTTTGATGGGGAGAAAGATTGTGAGTAGATGAAACGTTAGTAGAAACGACCGGACTCGGACCTAATGCTAAATTACAAGAGACCTCGGATATCTTGAATTCAATCCCAAAAGCGCGAAAAAAATCCATCCCAAGATACAATTCCTCCGTTAAATTCGGCACGATATGAAATTTGATCAGACGGGTATGATTATTGAAAGATACCGGCAAGTTAACGTAACCAAACACACGTTCCCGAAATCCATTCGCCGTAGATACAAAGGACGACAAACTGTTAAAGAATGGATCTTGACTTTGAATATAATGTTCGCTACCCTTACCTAACACACTCACGCTGGCTCCTGAATCTAGCAATCCCCGTTTCTCCTGATTAACTAACAGAATATCCACAAAAGGTCGACCATCACACCCGGTTGACAAAATAGATGAGCAAATTCCGCGACGGATTTCTCGGCGACGTTTAAAATAAGTATAGGCTCGATGAAAACGCATGTTATGATGATGAGGAGAAGTTCTCACCTTCGGTAGGAATTTGGTACTCGGTGAAATGTGCGGTAAAGCTCCGGATCCGTATTGGTAGCTACGTCCGTTGAATTTGGATTTACTACTCGGGAGGATTGACTCTGAGGAAGCGACTCCCGGACCGACTGCTCCCTCGAATAGTAGTTTTCCGGATTTCTAATTTGGCATTCCAAACAATTAGGACGAAGAACATTCTGCTGACCACATCCAAAACAAAAAATAGTACGAGCCTGACGACATTGACGAGATGAATGTCCCATCTCGCAACAGTTCCAACACTGGATTGGAGATTGAGGTGACCTAGAATCTGTACTATTCGCTGGACGCAATGACGGACGATTAATAGCCGAAATTGGAATTTCTTCTTCTTGAGGTAATGACGCAATTTTAGGCTCCCCACTAATCGGACTCACTAGTTCATGAACTCGTAATCGAGGGTGCATAATTCCTGCTTCTGGGTTATTATTAATTTGTTTCCACAATGATTCAAGGTAACGCGCTTGCTGTGCTAATTGTCCCAAAATAATAATATGTTTCCCTGCCAGAGCCAGCTGAAGACCCGGACGCATGTTATTGATGAGAACATCTAAAATTTCATGATCTGGAATAGGAGGAACTCCCTGCAATGTAATCTGGAGAATAGCATCCTGAAATTCACCATAGCTTTCTTGTGGGTATCTCTGCTTACGACTATCCAACAATCTACGTATTTCCCTATTAGAAATTCCGTGACTAAAACGTTGTATCATCTCGATTTTTAAGTTATCCCAAAGGATACAGGGATTACGTTCTAAAGACACCCAAAACCATTCTTGAGCTGCACCGGATAAAATACAAGACAAATTTTGAACATGATCATTAAGGTTTATACCTGAACCCCTAGCCATCTGATCAAGTCGCGACACGAAACGTTCGACGGGAATATCATTACCGGTACCATTAAAAGTTAAATTCCAACCAAGGAAAAGGCGCGATAGGCTAGCAGCATTCGGTATTGAACTGCGCTGAACAATATTTGACCTGGGTGACATAAGAGTCGATGATTGAGGATTAGAAACATTCGCTAGTGATTGACGAAACTCAAGCAACATTTCACTGAAGGATTGTACTACTGTCTTGAAATCGGATTGATCTAATGGTCTGTCGACGGAATCTGAAGACTTGTTAGGCCGATCACTTCCTGAGTTAACTGGATGATTGGAATTTAAAGATTTAAAATTTTCTCGCTGCGATGGCGTAACGACTGACGGTGTATTTTCATTAGCCAAAAAATCAAGCAAAGCATTGTCTAAATTTCCAGACTCCTGACCAGAATATACGGGTGTGGATGGTACCCATGATTTCGAATCTGGAATAAGAATCGGAGCCTCGATATCAACATTTGTAGCGAAATGCACATTGGAAGTAAAAATCTTAGAAGGCGTACTTGATACGGATACATTATGTTTGGACTTATTAGCGACATCACCTACCATACTATCACTTGAGGATAGATGTTGAATCACCTTCGCGAGCAAAGTGTCACATTTTACTAAAACTGCCTCTAATTGATTAGAATCTACATTTTGATTACGAAGACGCTGTAATCTACCACAAATATGCTCCAAACGTGCTTGACAGGAACGTAACAATTCAATAGTAACCGGATGTATGCCCGTATAAGCCGCAGCTACTCGGGACAGTTTCAAATCACACAACTTAATTTCAGTATCCGGATGTCTCAACCCAGATGAGTGTGGTACACGAGGAACAAGAATCGGAAAGGTTTTCTCGGCTACCACCTTAGCGTATAACAATTCCAAACTCGTCGGACCCGTCGGAATTTGACGGATTTCATATTCAATGTTTAATTCATCAAGCTCCAGTAAATGGACATCCATAGCGAATAATTTGAACAGTAAACGCGAACAATTGAATAAATGATAAATTGAAATATATAGCAAAAAAATATATTAATAATATGAATCTACAATTTTAGATAGAAAATTTAATTGTAACGTTGAGTACCATCAACGTGGACAAACACAACAATGATTATTACAAAAACTCACCCAAAACTCGGAAATAATCCCAAATGTACTTCATGTACAACCAATTAAATATGTATATATGAAATATGTATATGTATATAATTAAATATGTATATATATATATATATATATATATATATATATATATATATATATATATATATATATATATATATATATATATATATATATATATATATATATATATATATATATATATATATATATATATATATATATATATATATATATATATATATATATATATATAAATAAACAAATAATAAATAATGTCTTCCACCATAAATAAATAACTAATAAATAAATAGTGTATAATTACACAAAAAAAATGAAAATGACTAGAAATGCAATTGAATTTAGAATTCGCTAGTGAGTAGGTATTGGGTCGGTCCAGCCTGGGAACTTTTTTTAAAAAAAATTCCCACGCTGTCAAGGACAGGTGTACAGGTGTACAGGTGTGATTGACTGTGATTTTTTTTTTTAGGTCAAGGTCACACGTGATTGACTGTGATTTTTTTTTTAGGTCAAGGTCACACGTGATTGACTGTGATTTTTTTTTTAGGTCAAGGTCACACGTGATTGACTGTGATTTTTTTTTTTTTGGTGCCAAACAGGTGTACAGGTGATTGACAGATGATTGATTGATGTGTGGGTGACAGGTGATCGATTGATAGGTGACAGGTGATTGGTTTATAGATAACAGGTGATTGATGAAGGGTGATTAGTAATTGATTGACAGGTCAAGGTCAAGGTCAAGATCACACGTGATTGACTGTGATTTTTTTTTTAGGTCAAGGTCACACGTGATTGACTGTGATTTTTTTTTTTTTGGCGCCAAACAGGTGTACAGGTGATTGACAGATGATTGATTGATGTGTGGGTGACAGGTGATCGATTGATAGGTGACAGGTGATTGGTTTATAGATAACAGGTGATTGATGAAGGGTGATTAGTAATTGATTGACAGGTCAAGGTCAAGGTCAAAATCACACGTGATTGACTGTAATTTTTTTTTTTAGGTCAAGGTCAAGGTCACACGTGATTGACTGTGATTTATTTTTTTTCGGCGCCAAACAGGTGTACAGGTGATTGACAGATGATTGATTGATGTGTGGGTGACAGGTGATCGATTGATAGGTGACAGGTGATTGGTTTATAGATAACAGGTGATTGATGAAGGGTGATTAGTAATTGATTGACAGGTCAAGGTCAAGGTCAAGGTCACACGTGATTGACTGTGATTTTTTTTTAGGTCAAGGTCAAGGTCACACGTGATTGACTGTGATTTTTTTTTTTGGCGCCAAACAGGTGTACAGGTGATTGACAGATGATTGATTGATGTGTGGGTGACAGGTGATCGATTGATAGGTGACAGGTGATTGGTTTATAGATAACAGGTGATTGATGAAGGGTGATTAGTAATTGATTGACAGGTCAAGGTCAAGGTCAAGATCACACGTGATTGACTGTGATTTTTTTTTTAGGTCAAGGTCAAGGTCACACGTGATTGACTGTGATTTATTTTTTTTCGGCGCCAAACAGGTGTACAGGTGATTGACAGATGATTGATTGATGTGTGGGTGACAGGTGATCGATTGATAGGTGACAGGTGATTGGTTTATAGATAACAGGTGATTGATGAAGGGTGATTAGTAATTGATTGACAGGTCAAGGTCAAGGTCAAGGTCACACGTGATTGACTGTGATTTTTTTTTTAGGTCAAGGTCAAGGTCACACGTGATTGACTGTGATTTATTTTTTTTCGGCGCCAAACAGGTGTACAGGTGATTGACAGATGATTGATTGATGTGTGGGTGACAGGTGATCGATTGATAGGTGACAGGTGATTGATTTATAGATAACAGGTGATTGATGAAGGGTGATTAGTAATTGATTGACAGGTCAAGGTCAAGGTCAAGGTCACTCGTGATTGACTGTGATTTTTTGTTTTTTAGGTCAAGGTCAAGGTCACACGTGATTGACTGTGATTTTTTTTGTTTTTGTTTTTGTTTTTGTTTTTGTTTTTGTTTTTGTTTTTGTTTTTGTTTTTGTTTTTGTTTTTGTTTTTGTTTTTGTTTTTGTTTTTGTTTTTGTTTTTGTTTTTGTTTTTGTTTTTGTTTTTGTTTTTGTTTTTGTTTTTGTTTTTGTTTTTGTTTTTGTTTTTGTTTTTGTTTTTGTTTTTGTTTTTGTTTTTGTTTTTGTTTTTGTTTTTGTTTTTGTTTTTGTTTTTGTTTTTGTTTTTGTTTTTGTTTTTGTTTTTGTTTTTGTTTTTGTTTTTGTTTTTGTTTTTGTTTTTGTTTTTGTTTTTGTTTTTGTTTTTGTTTTTGTTTTTGTTTTTGTTTTTGTTTTTGTTTTTGTTTTTGTTTTTGTTTTTGTTTTTGTTTTTGTTTTTGTTTTTGTTTTTGTTTTTGTTTTTGTTTTTGTTTTTGTTTTTGTTTTTGTTTTTGTTTTTGTTTTTGTTTTTGTTTTTGTTTTTGTTTTTGTTTTTGTTTTTGTTTTTGTTTTTGTTTTTGTTTTTGTTTTTGTTTTTGTTTTTGTTTTTGTTTTTGTTTTTGTTTTTGTTTTTGTTTTTGTTTTTGTTTTTGTTTTTGTTTTTGTTTTTGTTTTTGTTTTTGTTTTTGTTTTTGTTTTTGTTTTTGTTTTTGTTTTTGTTTTTGTTTTTGTTTTTGTTTTTGTTTTTGTTTTTGTTTTTGTTTTTGTTTTTGTTTTTGTTTTTGTTTTTGTTTTTGTTTTTGTTTTTGTTTTTGTTTTTGTTTTTGTTTTTGTTTTTGTTTTTGTTTTTGTTTTTGTTTTTGTTTTTGTTTTTGTTTTTGTTTTTGTTTTTGTTTTTGTTTTTGTTTTTGTTTTTGTTTTTGTTTTTGTTTTTGTTTTTGTTTTTGTTTTTGTTTTTGTTTTTGTTTTTGTTTTTGTTTTTGTTTTTGTTTTTGTTTTTGTTTTTGTTTTTGTTTTTGTTTTTGTTTTTGTTTTTGTTTTTGTTTTTGTTTTTGTTTTTGTTTTTGTTTTTGTTTTTGTTTTTGTTTTTGTTTTTGTTTTTGTTTTTGTTTTTGTTTTTGTTTTTGTTTTTGTTTTTGTTTTTGTTTTTGTTTTTGTTTTTGTTTTTGTTTTTGTTTTTGTTTTTGTTTTTGTTTTTGTTTTTGTTTTTGTTTTTGTTTTTGTTTTTGTTTTTGTTTTTGTTTTTGTTTTTGTTTTTGTTTTTGTTTTTGTTTTTGTTTTTGTTTTTGTTTTTGTTTTTGTTTTTGTTTTTGTTTTTGTTTTTGTTTTTGTTTTTGTTTTTGTTTTTGTTTTTGTTTTTGTTTTTGTTTTTGTTTTTGTTTTTGTTTTTGTTTTTGTTTTTGTTTTTGTTTTTGTTTTTGTTTTTGTTTTTGTTTTTGTTTTTGTTTTTGTTTTTGTTTTTGTTTTTGTTTTTGTTTTTGTTTTTGTTTTTGTTTTTGTTTTTGTTTTTGTTTTTGTTTTTGTTTTTGTTTTTGTTTTTGTTTTTGTTTTTGTTTTTGTTTTTGTTTTTGTTTTTGTTTTTGTTTTTGTTTTTGTTTTTGTTTTTGTTTTTGTTTTTGTTTTTGTTTTTGTTTTTGTTTTTGTTTTTGTTTTTGTTTTTGTTTTTGTTTTTGTTTTTGTTTTTGTTTTTGTTTTTGTTTTTGTTTTTGTTTTTGTTTTTGTTTTTGTTTTTGTTTTTGTTTTTGTTTTTGTTTTTGTTTTTGTTTTTGTTTTTGTTTTTGTTTTTGTTTTTGTTTTTGTTTTTGTTTTTGTTTTTGTTTTTGTTTTTGTTTTTGTTTTTGTTTTTGTTTTTGTTTTTGTTTTTGTTTTTGTTTTTGTTTTTGTTTTTGTTTTTGTTTTTGTTTTTGTTTTTGTTTTTGTTTTTGTTTTTGTTTTTGTTTTTGTTTTTGTTTTTGTTTTTGTTTTTGTTTTTGTTTTTGTTTTTGTTTTTTTTTTTTTTTTTTTTTTTGGTAACATTTTCTTTTGCGCCATTGTTTCATAATTTTTTGTTCGTAATTTTTTCGTGGATTAATTTTTTTTTTTAAATTGTTTTTCGTAATTAGTTTTCGCGCCAAGATTTTTCAATTTTGGTTGCGACCCTATTCCAACACATGATCATAAGAGATCATAATTTTACCCTAAATAAAATCTTAAATTTTATTAGTCATCTTCATCAAATTTTTTTTTTGCGAAATTGTGCAATTAATTAAAAAACTTATGATCATTATCAGTTGAAACAAAAAAAAAAAAAAAAAAAAATTAATTTTTAATTTAGGGGGAATAAATAATATAATTTACGCATAGTTTTATAATTTTACCCCTTTTTATTACTAATAAAATTATGATGCCCCTATTCTAACACATGATCATAAGAGATCATAATTTTACCCTAAATAAAATCTTATTAGTCATCGTCATCAATTTTTTTTTTTGCGAAATTGTGCAATTAATTAAAAAACTTATGATCGTTATCAGCTGAAAAATAAAATCGCCCCTATACTAACACATGATCATAAGAGATCATAATTTTAACCTACATTCGTCATCTTCATCAAATTTTGTATTGATAAAATAAGCGTACAAAGAATGAAAAAATTATGCGATGTTCTAAAGTTTAATAATTTAATTCGTTGGTTTCCCTCAGTCAGTGTGATTGTTAAAGTCAATTATTTAAAAAAAAAAATGAGTTTTCATGCAATTTCAAAGGACATTGAAAGGCAGGAAGCTGTGGCTGTCTGGCAACCTGAGACATTACAATATCATTCTATTGATGTTATACTACAAATGTTCAAGTCGCGTGACATGAACCATAATATAAATACACATAGTATACTACCATCATAAGAAAAAAACAGTTTACCCATTGATGTTCCAGATTTCGGGTCGATAGAATATGGTCAACATTTAGTATAAATATACGACATTTAGGCGATTATACATATACAAATATTTTGATTATTTTAAAACGATACCAGTAGCGATATCTAACATACAATGGTAGTATTATGTGTATTTATATTATGCATGAACGATGCTCCTAACTATATGGAGATATTGATTGGTATTATCCCCAATTGCAAAGCCTTTCGAATAAATTGTTAGTGACTGTATGGTTGTTGGTTTAAAGTAACTTATAATTGCTCGTCAACACGGTTTTCATAAAACACATTCTACGGTATCTAACTTGATTGAGTTCTCGAGACGAGCCATGGAAGTAATTGAGGCAAAATGCTCAATTAAATATTATTTATACTAAGTTTAAGGTACATTGAGGTGTGCCTAAAGTTTCTCACCTAAACCACTCATTTGCCTATACTGTTTATCAACAATATTACTATAGTTAATAAATCTGCTTGCTGGCTAATTTATGCAGATTACTTAAATATATTTTCTCCTATTCGCTACAAATCTGACGCAGTTATAATTTGCAGAAAGATATTGATGCAAATTATTTATAGTCTAAGAAAAATGTATTATTTTAAGGAACTGAAGGATCTTGGTATAATGTTTGGCATATTGGCTTCATCATGGCTTGAGCTTACTTTATGCTTAGTCGCATATACTTTAAAAGAATTTACCAGTTCAAGAGCATTTAACACCTTGTATCAATATTTGGTCCAGTCACAGCTTAAATATGCATCATGGTGTGGTCTCCGCTTTCTACTTGTACTGCGATTTTAATAAGACAAAGTATTAAATCAGATAAATTAACTTTTGTTTGATACCAACTTAAATTTTAATTTTATTATTATAGTTTACGCAGTACATTGCGAAAAAGACCGATTTACAGGGTAATAATTGAACAAATAAGACATGTAATCTGAGGCAACGCTCTTATATCTTATTATATTTTTAATGAAGAATGGTACAGGAATAAAGTTTTAGATATTTTCATCCGGGAATTGAACGGAAATTTGTCTAAGATGCTTGTAATCCAAAAACCAATCACGCTACCAAAGGCATACGCATTCCATTTAGAGACTCAAAATTTAAATTTCAGAAACCTGTTGATACACAAAAGAAATATCAACAGCGTTATAACTGCTCCAATAAACCAATTTTAATACAACAACTCACCAAATCCCCGAATAAACGAAGGTACAATACATCGGAGAAACATGGCTTACAATATACAACACCAAAATTACTTTATATTATGTCAATCAAAATCAAAATATCTTACCCCCATCATTACCATTAACGCCAATGGATATTGAACCACCAATACAAAAGAGACAGGTAAACTACATCAACCGTTCAACTAGTCAAGATAATCAAATGTCTAAATGAGATTTTTCTAACCATTACGAATCAATGAGACAAGAGAAGATCAACCACATAGAAACTTAACCAGAAGAAGACTATTATAACCAATAAAAGAAAAAATATCCAATGACGATCGTAGTATACTGAAAATGTTTCTGAGGTAAATGTTATGCAGAAGCCTCTCTAGCGTAATATACCTAAAGTATAGGCTAAAAATCGGCAATATCGGCATCAATCAGCATCAACAATACTATTGAATTCTTCATTCTATCGGGATTAAAATCATTTGAAACGATATACATTGAAGTAACTTGGAGCAATAATTTATAGGAAAAACCACATATTAATGATAATACCAAACACTACAATTTTCATTACGAGAAATACCTGAAACATTTTCATTACTGATACTACCCATATATAGTGTGAGATAGGAGGTAAGAGAGATAAATAAGCCAGCTCTTCGAAATGCCCATATAACACACCTATCCGGGTTGTCGACAGTAAATTAAACGCATCACAAACAAAACTATAGACTACAAATGGTTCAAGGTCATAGACTTCAAAAAGGCTGAGCGCTAACTATTTCCCACGAATGGCTAGCTTAACAAAGATGTGTACAAAGCTGTACAAAACCTGTTACATCAACAAACATGACAGACATCTAAGCTGCTTCGAAATCCAGGAAACACCCATCCTGAATTATCCGACAGACATACTTCACATTGATGTAATGGATATCAAAAATGAAAAGTTCATCTTATGTTTGGACATTCGGTATCATTTAAATTATGTACTCTGCTGAAATGATTATATCTAGATCGTTTCCAGGTTTTAAATTGTCTTATTTAGCGAGTGTAAATAAACAGTTTCCATGATGTAACCCACGTTTCTGATGCTCAATCACCTACACCTAAATATACTTCACTCACACGACATTTCAAAAAATTTTCCGTTCTACGATATAGCACTAAGGATTTCCGGCAATTCTAACCTGCAATTTTAAATTAAATACTCGGGTTATGATATCAAAACGATCGGAAGAATTTTAGAAAGTTTTAAGTTCTGACTTTAATTTACACCTTGTCGAATTACACGTAGAAGTAATAAATAAGTCTGGAAGGCCAAACTTCCTAACAATAATCATATTATATTGGTATAATTTTGATATGAACCGTGGAAGTCCGATAAATCAAGACAGCATAATATAAAAATTACTAACTCTTGTATTATTTTCAAGACCATCCCTATTTGAATTGGTTGGTCGGTTGAATGGAATTTCTATCTGAGACGGAGTTTTTCTATAAGTTTTTTTTTTAATATAATGGTAAACTCGTTCAGCTTTTAATATAATGGTAAACTCGTTCAGTCTTTTACCTGTTACATAACCTGGAACTCTCAGTAATGCAATTTAATAACCTGACGACTAAATGATAATAACAAGGCGATTACGAATGTAATTCTCAAACTCAAACCAATGAGAGACATTACTTTTGACACATATTATATATTTTGTACGAATTAAAGTGTTATCGACCATATCAAAAGGCTACGTAACAAAAAAAACTAAAAATTGAGCCGTATATTTCTATAAATTGTTTATGACTAAATAAATGCTACTTAAGTTCATTGTTGAAATACATAAAATACTTAGTATTATTTATTATTAAAAGTTCATTGTACAATTTGATGAAAATAAGATAAGTTCGTCTGCTGTGCAAGTATCAAAAAAGTTTTGACAAAGCTAGTTTGAAATTTGAACAGTTATCCAGTATCCTAATTGAAATGTACAAATTCTTGGCTAACAAACCATGCGTATTTTTGTTGCGGGTTGCAACAACAATAAGCTAAGTTCCACAACTTGTAACCACGCGTATGACTTCTTTCCATTACCTAATTGGAGTAAACTGAAAATGGTCCTTCTAAACATAAATATATTCCATCTGTTTTACTACATTGCACAGGATGCTTTAGGTATCTTTCTCCCGAGAACAATAATGCTATTTTGTTCTTTTTCCGCTTCGTACAATATCATTTTACCCTTTCCTTAATTTGACCAAGTTGAAATAGCTCTCTCTTTTTTGCAATAATATATCAATTGGCATTACACCGACTAGATGGTGCGAGGAATGATGTCTTGCTTTCTTGCGTACATTCAACTACTATAATATCAGCAGATGACATATAAAATAATCGGCCAAGTTATAACTGCCCTGTTGACTTTAACCCGATGGTTAATACTCTTCCTAGATAAATGGATGATGATTACAATCATGATCAAAATGATCATACAAAGCTTGTTATATAAATCAATAAACCCAACAAAAGCAGTTAAAAAAAAAATTTAAAAACTTAAAAATGTATATGTTAAAAATTCAAATTTCTGTTTTGTTTGAAAATGGTTTCGAAACATTTGTAATGTTTTAGTGTAAATGCTCAGGACCCATAAATAAACCAAATTACTAAAATACAATTTATTCAGTTTTTCTGAAATAATCCCCACCTATACTAACGATAAAAAATCGAAACTAATTTTAAAACATTTGTTTAAACTTTAATAGTTTTATAGTATACAAAGCATTAATTTTAAACATAAAAAGTTCTGATCTAAAATAAAACCAAAAAACACTTGAAATAAATCCTGTTTGTTTTGGCAACTAATAAAAAGAACTCTAACCATTTGATTTTAAGTTAAAAAAATTATATATATTTGGTTATACTAAATTTAAACATAAAAGGTTTAAAAAATCCAAAATTTTCTTTTAAATATAAAAATTCAAAACATAAAAGATTTAAAATTGTCTATAATGGTTCTCAACTCAAAGAAAAAAAACATAAGAGTTAACTTTTCCATATAAAAAAAATGATAGCATCAAAGATGTAATAAACGAAATTTGCATTGTTTCTTATAATTCACTAGAACAACGTGATCATACGATGTATAAAAAACCTAGTATGAACTATTATGAACCTGTGTGTGATTTTAAAATAATTTAAATAAATGTTGTATATATGTATATAGTTTAGGTTAAGTAGATAATAGTAGTTTAATTAATTAAAATAGTTTTAAGCCAATAAATATATCTCAAATACTTAAGAAATTTAACTAAAATACTTATTAATAATAGATGATAAAGTTTAGGCTAAGAATCTTAACTAAGAAAATTTATGTAAATATTGACTAAATAAAAAATTTTTATTTATAAAAAAATGACGTTATTGTAGTTTGGTCTCTTTAGCCTGATGAGAGAGTGAATTTTTTAATTTGTACATTAAATTTAATTCACATATTATTCTGATGAGCTCGATCGAAACCGAACTGTTACAATGAAACGAAGCATTATATTTCTTTTTTTAATGGTATATGGTGGAGGAATACTGCAATGAGAGAGCTGATCAAGATAGAGCTTTCAGTTTAGTACTAATATGGAGCGTCTTCTTTCAAGATAGCAATTCTCTCTCTTTCTCTCTCTCTCTATATATATATATATATATATATATATATATATATATATATATATATATATATATATTTTTTTTTTTTTTTTTTTATTCACCACGGGTTTGTTTCCGTAATAGTTTCAAGAATATCAATTAATGATTTCTCCATTACGATTACGAAAACAGCGTTACGAAAATTTAAGATACCGAAAATTTTCGTAACGCTGTTTTCGTAATCGTAATGGAGAAATCATTAATTGATATTCTTGAAACTATTACGGAAACAAACCCGTAGTGAATAAAAAAAAAAAAAAAAAATATATATATATATATATATATATATATATATATATATATATATATATATATATATATAGAGAGAGAGAGAAAGAGAGAGAATTGCTATCTTGAAAGAAGACGCTCCATATTAGTACTAAACTGAAAGCTCTATCTTGATCAGCTCTCTCATTGCAGTATTCCTCCACCATATACCATTAAAAAAAGAAATATAATGCTTCGTTTCATTGTAACAGTTCGGTTTCGATCGAGCTCATCAGAATAATATGTGAATTAAATTTAATGTACAAATTAAAAAATTCACTCTCTCATCAGGCTAAAGAGACCAAACTACAATAACGTCATTTTTTTATAAATAAAAATTTTTTATTTAGTCAATATTTACATAAATTTTCTTAGTTAAGATTCTTAGCCTAAACTTTATCATCTATTATTAATAAGTATTTTAGTTAAATTTCTTAAGTATTTGAGATATATTTATTGGCTTAAAACTATTTTAATTAATTAAACTACTATTATCTACTTAACCTAAACTATATACATATATACAACATTTATTTAAATTATTTTAAAATCACACACAGGTTCATAATAGTTCATACTAGGTTTTTTATACATCGTATGATCACGTTGTTCTAGTGAATTATAAGAAACAATGCAAATTTCGTTTATTACATCTTTGATGCTATCATTTTTTTTATATGGAAAAGTTAACTCTTATGTTTTTTTTCTTTGAGTTGAGAACCATTATAGACAATTTTAAAGTACTTTTCATACCGACGACTTCGACTTTGGACTTCGTAATTGAAATTTTTTTTTAAAGCATTTAAACTATAAAACTTAGATTGATTCGATTAACAATGTCAAGTTTTATTGAAATAAATCAAAATAGTTATAAAATTAATTAGTTTTATGTGATAAATCTAAGAAAATAAAAATACAGTGCAATGAAGTTAGCTGCAAAGCAAGTGCAATACGTTCCACATCTCGACTTTGCCAATTTAAAGTTGTACAAAGCAACTTCATTCATTTTGAAATGTCAATCGATTATTTTGACAAAGTCAAAGTCGACGCCGTCGGTATGAATATATCAATGCTTTGTACTTGTGGAATTTAAATGTTTTGCAAAGTCGAAAGTCGAAGTCGTTGGTATGAAAAGTACTTAAATCTTTTATGTTTTGAATTTTTATATTTAAAAGAAAATTTTGGATTTTTTAAACCTTTTATGTTTAAATTTAGTATAACCAAATATATATAATTTTTTTAACTTAAAATCAAATGGTTAGAGTTCTTTTTATTAGTTGCCAAAACAAACAGGATTTATTTCAAGTGTTTTTTGGTTTTATTTTAGATCAGAACTTTTTATGTTTAAAATTAATGCTTTGTATACTATAAAACTATTAAAGTTTAAACAAATGTTTTAAAATTAGTTTCGATTTTTTATCGTTAGTATAGGTGGGGATTATTTCAGAAAAACTGAATAAATTGTATTTTAGTAATTTGGTTTATTTATGGGTCCTGAGCATTTACACTAAAACATTACAAATGTTTCGAAACCATTTTCAAACAAAACAGAAATTTGAATTTTTAACATATACATTTTTAAGTTTTTAAATTTTTTTTTTAACTGCTTTTGTTGGGTTTATTGATTTATATAACAAGCTTTGTATGATCATTTTGATCATGATTGTAATCATCATCCATTTATCTAGGAAGAGTATTAACCATCGGGTTAAAGTCAACAGGGCAGTTATAACTTGGCCGATTATTTTATATGTCATCTGCTGATATTATAGTAGTTGAATGTACGCAAGAAAGCAAGACATCATTCCTCGCACCATCTAGTCGGTGTAATGCCAATTGATATATTATTGCAAAAAAGAGAGAGCTATTTCAACTTGGTCAAATTAAGGAAAGGGTAAAATGATATTGTACGAAGCGGAAAAAGAACAAAATAGCATTATTGTTCTCGGGAGAAAGATACCTAAAGCATCCTGTGCAATGTAGTAAAACAGATGGAATATATTTATGTTTAGAAGGACCATTTTCAGTTTACTCCAATTAGGTAATGGAAAGAAGTCATACGCGTGGTTACAAGTTGTGGAACTTAGCTTATTGTTGTTGCAACCCGCAACAAAAATACGCATGGTTTGTTAGCCAAGAATTTGTACATTTCAATTAGGATACTGGATAACTGTTCAAATTTCAAACTAGCTTTGTCAAAACTTTTTTGATACTTGCACAGCAGACGAACTTATCTTATTTTCATCAAATTGTACAATGAACTTTTAATAATAAATAATACTAAGTATTTTATGTATTTCAACAATGAACTTAAGTAGCATTTATTTAGTCATAAACAATTTATAGAAATATACGGCTCAATTTTTAGTTTTTTTTGTTACGTAGCCTTTTGATATGGTCGATAACACTTTAATTCGTACAAAATATATAATATGTGTCAAAAGTAATGTCTCTCATTGGTTTGAGTTTGAGAATTACATTCGTAATCGCCTTGTTATTATCATTTAGTCGTCAGGTTATTAAATTGCATTACTGAGAGTTCCAGGTTATGTAACAGGTAAAAGACTGAACGAGTTTACCATTATATTAAAAGCTGAACGAGTTTACCATTATATTAAAAAAAAAACTTATAGAAAAACTCCGTCTCAGATAGAAATTCCATTCAACCGACCAACCAATTCAAATAGGGATGGTCTTGAAAATAATACAAGAGTTAGTAATTTTTATATTATGCTGTCTTGATTTATCGGACTTCCACGGTTCATATCAAAATTATACCAATATAATATGATTATTGTTAGGAAGTTTGGCCTTCCAGACTTATTTATTACTTCTACGTGTAATTCGACAAGGTGTAAATTAAAGTCAGAACTTAAAACTTTCTAAAATTCTTCCGATCGTTTTGATATCATAACCCGAGTATTTAATTTAAAATTGCAGGTTAGAATTGCCGGAAATCCTTAGTGCTATATCGTAGAACGGAAAATTTTTTGAAATGTCGTGTGAGTGAAGTATATTTAGGTGTAGGTGATTGAGCATCAGAAACGTGGGTTACATCATGGAAACTGTTTATTTACACTCGCTAAATAAGACAATTTAAAACCTGGAAACGATCTAGATATAATCATTTCAGCAGAGTACATAATTTAAATGATACCGAATGTCCAAACATAAGATGAACTTTTCATTTTTGATATCCATTACATCAATGTGAAGTATGTCTGTCGGATAATTCAGGATGGGTGTTTCCTGGATTTCGAAGCAGCTTAGATGTCTGTCATGTTTGTTGATGTAACAGGTTTTGTACAGCTTTGTACACATCTTTGTTAAGCTAGCCATTCGTGGGAAATAGTTAGCGCTCAGCCTTTTTGAAGTCTATGACCTTGAACCATTTGTAGTCTATAGTTTTGTTTGTGATGCGTTTAATTTACTGTCGACAACCCGGATAGGTGTGTTATATGGGCATTTCGAAGAGCTGGCTTATTTATCTCTCTTACCTCCTATCTCACACTATATATGGGTAGTATCAGTAATGAAAATTTTTCAGGTTTTTCTCGTAATGAAAATTGTAGTGTTTGGTATTATCATTAATATGTGGTTTTTCCTATAAATTATTGCTCCAAGTTACTTCAATGTATATCGTTTCAAATGATTTTAATCCCGATAGAATGAAGAATTCAATAGTATTGTTGATGCTGATTGATGCCGATATTGCCGATTTTTAGCCTATACTTTAGGTATATTACGCTAGAGAGGCTTCTGCATAACATTTACCTCAGAAACATTTTCAGTATACTACGATCGTCATTGGATATTTTTTCTTTTATTGGTTATAATAGTCTTCTTCTGGTTAAGTTTCTATGTGGTTGATCTTCTCTTGTCTCATTGATTCGTAATGGTTAGAAAAATCTCATTTAGACATTTGATTATCTTGACTAGTTGAACGGTTGATGTAGTTTACCTGTCTCTTTTGTATTGGTGGTTCAATATCCATTGGCGTTAATGGTAATGATGGGGGTAAGATGGTAATGATGGGGGTTATTGGAGCTGTTATAACGCTGTTGATATTTCTTTTGTGTATCAACAGGTTTCTGAAATTTAAATTTTGAGTCTCTAAATGGAATGCGTATGCCTTTGGTAGCGTGATTGGTTTTTGGATTACAAGCATCTTAGACAAATTTCCGTTCAATTCCCGGATGAAAATATCTAAAACTTTATTCCTGTACCATTCTTCATTAAAAATATAATAAGATATAAGAGCGTTGCCTCAGATTACATGTCTTATTTGTTCAATTATTACCCTGTAAATCGGTCTTTTTCGCAATGTACTGCGTAAACTATAATAATAAAATTAAAATTTAAGTTGGTATCAAACAAAAGTTAATTTATCTGATTTAATACTTTGTCTTATTAAAATCGCAGTACAAGTAGAAAGCGGAGACCACACCATGATGCATATTTAAGCTGTGACTGGACCAAATATTGATACAAGGTGTTAAATGCTCTTGAACTGGTAAATTCTTTTAAAGTATATGCGACTAAGCATAAAGTAAGCTCAAGCCATGATGAAGCCAATATGCCAAACATTATACCAAGATCCTTCAGTTCCTTAAAATAATACATTTTTCTTAGACTATAAATAATTTGCATCAATATCTTTCTGCAAATTATAACTGCGTCAGATTTGTAGCGAATAGGAGAAAATATATTTAAGTAATCTGCATAAATTAGCCAGCAAGCAGATTTATTAACTATAGTAATATTGTTGATAAACAGTATAGGCAAATGAGTGGTTTAGGTGAGAAACTTTAGGCACACCTCAATGTACCTTAAACTTAGTATAAATAATATTTAATTGAGCATTTTGCCTCAATTACTTCCATGGCTCGTCTCGAGAACTCAATCAAGTTAGATACCGTAGAATGTGTTTTATGAAAACCGTGTTGACGAGCAATTATAAGTTACTTTAAACCAACAACCATACAGTCACTAACAATTTATTCGAAAGGCTTTGCAATTGGGGATAATACCAATCAATATCTCCATATAGTTAGGAGCATCGTTCATGCATAATATAAATACACATAATACTACCATTGTATGTTAGATATCGCTACTGGTATCGTTTTAAAATAATCAAAATATTTGTATATGTATAATCGCCTAAATGTCGTATATTTATACTAAATGTTGACCATATTCTATCGACCCGAAATCTGGAACATCAATGGGTAAACTGTTTTTTTCTTATGATGGTAGTATACTATGTGTATTTATATTATGGTTCATGTCACGCGACTTGAACATTTGTAGTATAACATCAATAGAATGATATTGTAATGTCTCAGGTTGCCAGACAGCCACAGCTTCCTGCCTTTCAATGTCCTTTGAAATTGCATGAAAACTCATTTTTTTTTTTAAATAATTGACTTTAACAATCACACTGACTGAGGGAAACCAACGAATTAAATTATTAAACTTTAGAACATCGCATAATTTTTTCATTCTTTGTACGCTTATTTTATCAATACAAAATTTGATGAAGATGACGAATGTAGGTTAAAATTATGATCTCTTATGATCATGTGTTAGTATAGGGGCGATTTTATTTTTCAGCTGATAACGATCATAAGTTTTTTAATTAATTGCACAATTTCGCAAAAAAAAAAATTGATGACGATGACTAATAAGATTTTATTTAGGGTAAAATTATGATCTCTTATGATCATGTGTTAGAATAGGGGCATCATAATTTTATTAGTAATAAAAAGGGGTAAAATTATAAAACTATGCGTAAATTATATTATTTATTCCCCCTAAATTAAAAATTAATTTTTTTTTTTTTTTTTTTTTTGTTTCAACTGATAATGATCATAAGTTTTTTAATTAATTGCACAATTTCGCAAAAAAAAAATTTGATGAAGATGACTAATAAAATTTAAGATTTTATTT
>OY744475.1:138820154-138950275 GCA_963556175.1 Tipula confusa
ACACCACATGCACTCAAATATCTGAAACACTCACCACAAACAAATAATTCCCACCAACGGGTATATAACTCAACAGAATAAATATAACTGATCAGGGAGGTGATCAATACCAAGACCGAACGCTTGTGTGCTCTAAAAAAAATAACAAGGAAAAAAAAAATCGGTGAATGAAATAATAAAAGTAACTAGTAACCGGTCACACAACTTGGATCAATTCAATTCAACTCACGCACACTGGTAGGATATGTAATTGATTCGAGCTGTATGCACGTAAACAAAAAAAAATCGGAGAGTAACGGTTGTACCAACTGGAGATCAAACACCGAGTGGACTATCCATATGGCTATCCGTTACCGACCTTAAGTATGCAGTTTTATCTGGTACATCATCATCCATCGTCATGACTCATAATTCTAGACCAATCGTCGATATAAACGCTTAACTTTGGTTGATGATGCCCCAGTAAACTGTAAAATAGAGAGAAAAAAATGATTAACATGAAACTACGAATTTGAAGCGTGTTTGTTTTTCTCGAAAATTCCAACGTTTACACCGTGATATTTCGAACAAACAAAACACGTTGAAAAAAAAATTATGATTAATTAAACTGAAAAAAAAATAAATGCCGTTAAATAATTTGGGCGCCACTGTTACGGTTGCCCGTAAACAGAATTTGTCACAGTGGCCTCGACACGCAGCTTTGGCCGGCTAACCTCAGTCCAGAGGGGGGGGGGGGTGTTATTGTTGTCGAGGTCCAAGCTGCAACTTAAGGGGCTGCGTTTGAATTTGTACTAAAACACCAACATGAACACACACTATTCGATATTGCTTCTTCCTCCCTGATCAGAAAATTAATAAATTACACACACATATTATTTTAGTTCGGTAATTCAGGTAATTCTATTTCTTTGCTTATTTGTTTTTCTTTAAACTTATACAATACAAGAGCAAACTATAATTTACAAAGCATTTTGACTAATTTTTTTACGTTACACATTGCAAACACTTAAATTTGGTTTTTGGTTAACTTGAATTATTTAATGAGCGTGGTTTTTTTTCCTTGCATGATTATTCACCCCAACGCGGTAGAGCTCTAGTCCGTGTCTGAGCTGTAAAAGAAATAAGAAAAAAAACGCACCACTATTGCCAACCACTGTTCATTCAGTGGCGTGGACAACAAACAAAAACACAACTTATAAACCCAAATTTTTTCTGATTACCTGATTACGACACAATTATTTGTATATATATAATTTGTTTTTTTTTCTCTCTACCCTCCACCGTATTCTGCGTGTTGCCTCCAGTTATTCCACGATTCGTTCCGTCACTGTCTGTACAACGCCTAACCCGTTCTCCGAACGTCAATGTAAAGTATTACCGCGTCAATTGTTAATATTTTGGTTGTGGTTGTTGTTTTTTTTTTTTCTTCCACGACTACATAGTTGTATATGAAAAGAACTTGAACCCGTGGGCACCTCGTCCAAATTTAGCGACTTCCAGTTATTTTTCTTTCTACTGGTCACCTTGGTTTGATTAGTTACTTTTCGGTTGCGAATTTATTTTATTTATTTTCTGCCACCTTATGGCTCTGTCGGAGTTTGAAATATTTATTAATCCCGGTGTAGGTAAAATACCACACAACACCACTAGGGAATCACACACAATTCGCCACGGCCAATTTAAGTTATCAATTTTTTATTTGTATTTCTTTTTGTTTTTTTTTTTTGTTATCTCTATGTATAAACGATGATCGTGATTTTTATTTTTTTTTTGTCGATCCGTCTAGTCTCGTATCTCAAACCAAAAAGAACGTTTTTCCCAAAAAAACTAAAAAAAACCATGCTAAAATCGATGCTAAAATCGCAAATCTCAACAAGCATACAAGTTGTAGCATACAAGTTACTGTCTTACATAATACATAGTGAAGGGAATCACTCCTCTGACGGAAAAAATTTGTGAATGGCAACATAGTGCTCTCGGTTTCCGTTGGTCTCAAAATGAGTCTAAAACAAAATATATGATCATGGCTTTTGAGACCAGTTGATTTTAGTAGTAATGATACACATTTCAAGTAGTGACGAGTTTGCGATACCTCGGATTTCTTTTCACTCATGATAATTGTGTAGGATAGATTATAAAAGTTCGTCTTGTCACAGGCAACCGTGCTTTGTATGCCGTTCGCTTTATTTCTAAAGTCTTAATATTTTGCGAATGCCGAAAAGTCTAAGTTGTATCAGGTGTTGATTAGACTCATTGTAATGTATGGAAGTGAGAGTTGTACCCTGATGAGTATAAATTCGGTCCAATAGGCGACAATAACAACACTTACAGAGTACTCGTCAACAACAGTATAAATAATTTGATGAAAATTCCTAATGTCATTCATGAAGTAAAAGGACAGTAGGTTCGCTGGCTCCAATACGTTCTGCGAGCCGATGCATAACGGCTGGTGCAGTAACCTCTGAGAGAATAGTAAGTATTTGGTAGGCTCAAAAATCACTGTCGATGACGAACGCTCCTCGGAGTAGAGAACAATTTATCCTTTTTACTGGTTATCTAGAACAATATAGGAAGAGCAAACTCGGGATTAAAATCGATTAAGTCAAATTGGTGATACGGTACGAGTAAACAATGGTACGAGTCAAATTGGTGATATGGTACGACTGTACAACGTCTACTATTATTATTATTATTTTTGGTTTGCTAATAACATTCGTTCGAGCAACACAAATTTTAACAAATTAACTCATAAACGAAACGAAATTAAATTTATTTAATTTTTCCTTATCCATATTTATTTTTGTTGATAATTTTAAGAAATGTTTTTTTAATGATGTGGGAAGTTAGCCCAGCGATCCAATCCTTGTTTCGTCACCTCCTACGACAAGCCAAGAATGATGTAGTGGAATTCTAATGATAACTGGCTTGTAAATGTTTTTAAATTTTTTTCGAGGCATGGAGTGTCTGCGATCACAGAGGCGATTTGTAGATACTTGCAGGTTTAAAAAATAATAATTTCCTTCAGAAGAATTTTCATTTGATAGTAAAATAAGCAATAAATCTCTAGTAATGCAACAGTTTTGATTCAAAGTGATATAATTTTCGTATACTTCATAACTAGGATAGCGTGAAAATGTTAAAATTTTATTTAAAGGCCAAATGTTAAATGGAATGAGTTTTTCTTAAATCTTAATAGTTAAAATTCATACCAAACCTCTTTATATCTCTTTATTTTATATTGCACTCTGTTCTCCTAAGCTAAAAAACCATTTTGGTATGTATGATATTATATTTTGTATTGTATTTGTATATATGTTGCTACTCGTAATTATTATTTGTTGAAGGTTATGTATGTATATTTAATAAAAATATACGAACATTGGAAGTAATGTTATTTAGAAGAACTCGCGCAACGTAGTCATTTGTATATGAAGCCAGTAGCTTATGATTTTGTTACGTGGGTATTTCTATTTATGTTTCTAACGTCAAAAATTGATTCGATTTTTTTTACGTAGGTTCAATCAAAAATTGATTTGACGGCATGACAGAAATGTTACAATTGCGTACATATTTCCATCTATATGTTGAAAAATAATATCGACGACATATTAATTCAACATCAAAAATGGTACACAATCTGATGTACGTGTTATATAGAGGTGAGTTCAAACTTCACACTATTTACTCGCCCCTCGAAATATCTGTTGATAGTCACATTGTCAAAAAATAAGTGTATATGTATTTACATATAGTATGATCATTTTACAGTTAGTGTTAATCCATATTGTGTTTAACATTGGACCAAGTCCCTTAACATGTTAACAAAAGAAACAAACAAAAAGTTCTGATATTTCGTTTTTGTTTGTTGTCAATGACACCACATCGTACTGTACTTTACTAACTTTACTTAAAAGTTTTGTATTACATATTTCTAATCGATCAATCGCATTCAGTCGCGTTATTATGTCGTCGACGTCGTTCAAGCTCGTCGTTGTTCGTTACATTAATTTTATTTTATTTTCTTATTTCAATTTTTTCTTTTGAATCTTCGATCACGTTTGTTAGTATCCGCGCAGCTATTTAGCGTCGATGTTGTGCTTTTTGCGAGTAAATGTGTAAGAAAAACAAATTACATTTGAAGTACATACAAATTTAAAATGGTGAAATAAAGAGAAGAGAAAATTTATTTCATAAAAAAAGTGACTTAAGTGTTTTCATTTTGTAGTGTGTTTTTAATATATTCTTGTATGTAATTATTAAGTAGTTCATTAAAAAATATTGTTATGGTGATTAATAAATAAATTAACAAAAAAAATATTTTTTTTTTATACAAAGCTTTAGTTGATTGAATTAAAAGTAAAAATTATTTAGTTAAATCAATGAAAAATCATTTTATATTTTATTTGGTGTGCTTATAAGTGATGTGTTGGTTTAATTCTTTTAGTTTATATAGCAAAGCTATCTTAAGAAGTGATTATATTTGTGACAAACAAAGTTTCAAGTGTGTTTAACGCTTAATAAATTCATGTGATCATATATCAACGTATAAAATATATTTTATCATTTTTAATTTATGGAATATACCTATATCATTTAAGTGTGATGTAAGTGAAATTTTAATATATTACTTATTTCTACATGTACACTGTTATTAAGCGGGAGTGGAAGAAAGATAGAAATAGAAAAAAAAATATTCTCGAATCAAGATTTGGCGGTTATTTCATTTATTGTTTCGTGAATTTTTACATAAGCAATTTTTTATATTAAACCTTAAATGGCCTTGTGAACCAGTTATTTTCAATAATTGCTTTTTTGCGCACGGTTAATATGTGTTATTTAAAATTGTTTTAAAAAAAACATTTCTGAATTTTGCAAATTAAGTTTAGGTAAAAATACTATAACTTTTCTAAATATTATTGTACAATCATTATACCGGTTTAAACTAACATAAAATTGCTAGTTTAATTTTTTTTCAATGCCAAATTAGTGGTTGATATCTTAATTAGGTACATTGATGTAAAGATTCGTTAATAAATTAAAGATTTATAATGTAATGTTACGTAACACGTATGAGAAATTGCTGTATTTTTTACTTTCGTTTTGGGATAATTTTTGTGCTGTGTTGCTTATTGATTTTTTAAGAAATATACCAATTTATGTTTTGAAATTTTCCATTCTTTAAATTGTATAATGAATAATATTTTAAGATATGAAGTTACGCTGTACCTCGAGCTTTTTATTAAAATAATAAGCACATGGATTAGATTCGAGTGGGTACTAGTATGTACAATACATATAATTTTTTTTTGCTTAATTTGTAAAATGAAGTGGTCCGAATCTTTTGGAATAATTTTATGTTGTGGTTTTTGTAAAATTCAAATAATTTTAAATATCAAATAAAGCAAACCGATATAGTTGTTTTTTAAATGGCGACGTGGTACCATTGATGCTCCAATTGTCAATACTTATGCTTTAACTTAGTTTTGTTTTAGCCTAGTTAGTCTTAATAAACAAAATGAATTTAGTTAATTAACTCCAAATAAATGAACTTGAATACTCATCACTTATTCTTTATTTATATAAAATTTATATCACTAAATGGTTTATTGTTTAATGCAGAACTTTTTTTGGTAAAAATATTAAATTATTTCTCATATTTATGCTGTATAATATACAAATTAAAAGATTTATCAAGGTTATACTTTAATATATTTAATATAAAAAAATCTATTGCGTTAGTTGGAATGGATTCTAGGTGTTAAGTCTTTATCTAAATTGCAATGTTAAAAATAAGTTATAAGAGACTGATCAAGGGCAGCCATTTTAAAATATATATTTCATACGTTTAGGCATAGTCTAACAGTCTTAAGAAAAAGTATTATAACTTTGTAGAAGTAAATATGTGTGAAAAAACAAGTTTAATGAAATTGGTATTTCGACATTCATCAGCAGTATTACATTGCGCAGACAGTAGTCAGCCATTTTCAAGTCATTTGCGAAATGTTATTTAACTGATTAAACATTACAAATCAATTGAATTAACTGTTTTATTAAAAACGCGTCATATAACCAATCGAAAATCCAACCTAATATACCCCACTTAACACAAACCTTTAAAACCAATACAAATCAAACTTTAAAACAATTGATCAAACATTACAAATCAAATGAATTAACCGTCATGGCAAATGACATCAATCCAAAATAAATCTCTGTTGTTATAAAATTAAAAGTCAAAATTAAGTTATGGTTTAATGATGTGAATGTTAATTCTAACTAGTGCAGTACAAATATGTGTTTCTGCGTGTTTCAGGCCACACAATTATGGTTATGCTTGCTAGTCTTTAAATAACTCATTGAATGAGTTTAATAAACTTTTGGATAAAGATAAAAAATCAGTTTCATTATGACTTCTTAGAGTATCTTTTAGTTTTAGTGCATCAAATAATAGAATTTTTTGGTTCAATTATCTTCAAACGAATTTATTTTCGTGTATGAATGGAAAAAGTAATTTGCTAACCTTTCCAAGCATTGTGGATTGTGATGTATTCCCATTTTACTTTCCTTTATTAATTATCAACTATGTGCCTGTGAATGCAAATTGCTCTATAATCCAACGAAATTAAAGACAATAGAAAATACAACTGATTTAATGACTGTTTCAATTTAAATAGCTTTATATAGAAATAAATAACCATAATAATATCGCTGTGCAATTAAGTTAGTACATTCTGGATTGGAATCTAATAACAATGGTATATACTTTTCCTTAAGTAAAAGCACAATAGCATTAACGAGATGTCAATAATATATTGATTTGTGACCTTGTAGCGACCATCGCTACACACACAATTAAAATTATTCAGATATTTCGTGCAATTCCATATAATTCGCTAACGCTACATGTACACTGTACATAAATATATATAGAGCGTAAAATAGCTATTACACATAGCACTCGGTCGCCATGGCCTGATGAGATGACAAATAATTTTTAACAAAATTATTTACGATTCCTCATCAGATCGAAACTGAGCTTTGCTTTGCACAACATCAAAAATTCTGAATAATTAAAATAATGACGTCAACCGCCGTCGTTATAACACCAACGGTGTTAAGCTTCAAAGAAGCACTTTTCATATACGGTATTACTTTCAATTCAGAGTAAGAACAATCACTCGCAGAGGAGTACTCTGCGAGTGATTGTTCTTACTCTGAATTGAAAGTAATACCGTATATGAAAAGTGCTTCTTTGAAGCTTAACACCGTTGGTGAAAGCCATCGCGATCTCGTAGGTAACCAGTGGTTAGGGAGAACTCTTAGATAGGCTTGTTGCGGTATTTGACGAACCCATGTCGAGTTAAGAGTGAAGAAGAATGAATCAGAAGAAGTGTTGCATGTTGCATATCACGTCGGGGTCACCATTATAACGACGGCGGTTGACGTCATTATTTTAATTATTCAGAATTTTTGATGTTGTGCAAAGCAAAGCTCAGTTTCGATCTGATGAGGAATCGTAAATAATTTTGTTAAAAATTATTTGTCATCTCATCAGGCCATGGCGACCGAGTGCTATGTGTAATAGCTATTTTACGCTCTATATATATTTATGTACAGTGTACATGTAGCGTTAGCGAATTATATGGAATTGCACGAAATATCTGAATAATTTTAATTGTGTGTGTAGCGATGGTCGCTACAACCTATAGTAATAAAATCGATACTATGTTTACACCAGTACTTTAAAATATACTTTAATAGTATAATACTATTATGTATACTATAAAAGTATTTTTCACGTTTAGTTTGCAGCACATAATATTATTTTGGTATTTTGTGGTGTGAAAACCCTTATTATAATACTTTATTACTTTATCGTTTCGACAGATGATATTCTAATTTAATTAATTTATTATTAATCCAATATTTTAATATAATTTAGTTATATAATCAAATAATATAATTATAAATATTATTTGTTTACTATTCTTTAAAAAATATTAATAAATAATATACAAAATAAAATCAATTCTTAACGCTTGACAATTAAACAACAATAAAATATTACCTCAATACTTTTTTTAATACATAATTTATTCAAGTAGCAAAAAAGTATGGAATAAAGTATTTAAGTATTATACTTTGCGTTTAAACCATTCGTACTTTTTTCGTAGCTACTTTTAAAGTAGTGGCATAGACAACTAAGTGGTGTAAACATAGTGTGATTTAGTTATTTAAAAAAAAAAATTACAATACCACTGTTTTCATACAGAATTTATTATGTTAGGTTACAACTATTAATTTTCCACAATCCATACAATCATAATGTGTATATACATTTATTATGATGCAAACTATTTAAAAGTGAAATTGTTTTTTGTAATTAATTTATGAGAATACATTTATATAATAATTAACATAAATTATCTCTTATTTTTTGCTAATTTAATTAAATAATTCGTAAATGAAATTATACTGAATACAATTAATTAATTCGCTTACTTTGTTCTTGTACCCACTTAAATAAAAATATAAACAATTTTGTATAAATTCAGCGAGCCTAATATTGATTGATTGATTGATTGATTGATTAGAGTGTACGGCCAAGGACGAACCAGGAACTCCCGGAATACCGGGCACCACCGTACACCCGTGTTACATAAAACAAAACCGAAGGAGTGGATGGAATTTGTTAGTTGTGACAGACTCGACCCGGTTGCAGACACCTAAGCGATCGATAGTTAGTGTTTTTTTTGTGGTGTAAGGAAAGGAAGGGCATGTTAGTACTGACAGATTTGACTCGGTTTTCCGGAAACCAATATTCAACTAATGTTAGCACAAGACAATCACAATTTTGACGAGCTGCTCTGCATTATTTCATTTTGTATCATCAACTGCAGTATACCCCCATTCAGGTGTATCAGCAAACGTTTCCTAAAAGCAAAATCTATTAATGAAATAACTGCTCTTAGCCGAAGGCTGTAATAAATTGAATTAGTTTTCATCTGAAATGATAAATTAATTAATTTGTAATATAATAAACTACTAATATCATAATATAATTTCTGCAAGCCGTAGACTGTAATAAACTGGATTAGTTTTCCCTGAAAATACAAATATATTAATTTGTCTCATAATAATAATAATATATTAATGTAATATAAATATATAAATAACTAAATATATAAATACATAAATACATAAATACATAAATACATAAATACATAAATATATAAATATATAAATACATAAATACATAAATACATAAATACATAAATACATAAATACATAAATACATAAATACATAAACACATAAATACATAAATACATAAATACATAAATACATAAATACATAAATACATAAATACATAAATACATAAATACATAAATACATAAATACATAAATACATAAATACATAAATACATAAATACATAAATACATAAATATATAAATACATAAATACATAAATACATCAATACATAAATACATAAATACATAAATACATAAATACATAAATACATAAATACATAAATACATAAATACATAAATACATAAATACATAAATACATAAATACATAAATACATAAATACATAAATACATAAATACATAAATACATAAATACATAAATACATAAATACATAAATACATAAATACATAAATACATAAATACATAAATACATAAATACATAAATACATAAATACATAAATACATAAATACATAAATACATAAATACATAAATACATAAATACATAAATACATAAATACATAAATACATAAATACATAAATACATAAATACATAAATACATAAATACATAAATACATAAATACATAAATACATAAATACATAAATACATAAATACATAAATACATAAATACATAAATACATAAATACATAAATACATAAATACATAAATACATAAATACATAAATACATAAATACATAAATACATAAATACATAAATACATAAATACATAAATACATAAATACATAAATACATAAATACATAAATACATAAATACATAAATAAATAAATACATAAATACATAAATATATAAATACATAAATATATAAATACATAAATACATAAATACATAAATACATAAATACATAAATACATAAATACATAAATACATAAATACATAAATACATAAATACATAAATACATAAATACATAAATACATAAATACATAAATACATAAATACATAAATACATAAATACATAAATACATAAATACATAAATACATAAATACATAAATACATAAATACATAAATACATAAATACATAAATACATAAATACATAAATACATAAATACATAAATACATAAATACATAAATACATAAATACATAAATACATAAATACATAAATACATAAATACATAAATACATAAATACATAAATACATAAATACATAAATACATAAATACATAAATACATAAATACATAAATACATAAATACATAAATACATAAATACATAAATACATAAATACATAAATACATAAATACATAAATACATAAATACATAAATACATAAATACATAAATACATAAATACATAAATACATAAATACATAAATACATAAATACATAAATACATAAATACATAAATACATAAATACATAAATACATAAATACATAAATACATAAATACATAAATACATAAATACATAAATACATAAATACATAAATACATAAATACATAAATACATAAATACATAAATACATAAATACATAAATACATAAATACATAAATACATAAATACATAAATACATAAATACATAAATACATAAATACATAAATACATAAATACATAAATACATAAATACATAAATACATAAATACATAAATACATAAATACATAAATACATAAATACATAAATACATAAATACATAAATACATAAATACATAAATACATAAATACATAAATACATAAATACATAAATACATAAATACATAAATACATAAATACATAAATACATAAATACATAAATACATAAATACATAAATACATAAATACATAAATACATAAATACATAAATACATAAATACATAAATACATAAATACATAAATACATAAATACATAAATACATAAATACATAAATACATAAATACATAAATACATAAATACATAAATACATAAATACATAAATACATAAATACATAAATACATAAATACATAAATACATAAATACATAAATACATAAATACATAAATACATAAATACATAAATACATAAATACATAAATACATAAATACATAAATACATAAATACATAAATACATAAATACATAAATACATAAATACATAAATACATAAATACATAAATACATAAATACATAAATACATAAATACATAAATACATAAATACATAAATACATAAATACATAAATACATAAATACATAAATACATAAATACATAAATACATAAATACATAAATACATAAATACATAAATACATAAATACATAAATACATAAATACATAAATACATAAATACATAAATACATAAATACATAAATACATAAATACATAAATACATAAATACATAAATACATAAATACATAAATACATAAATACATAAATACATAAATACATAAATACATAAATACATAAATACATAAATACATAAATACATAAATACATAAATACATAAATACATAAATACATAAATACATAAATACATAAATACATAAATACATAAATACATAAATACATAAATACATAAATACATAAATACATAAATACATAAATACATAAATACATAAATACATAAATACATAAATACATAAATACATAAATACATAAATACATAAATACATAAATACATAAATACATAAATACATAAATACATAAATACATAAATACATAAATACATAAATACATAAATACATAAATACATAAATACATAAATACATAAATACATAAATACATAAATACATAAATACATAAATACATAAATACATAAATACATAAATACATAAATACATAAATACATAAATACATAAATACATAAATACATAAATACATAAATACATAAATACATAAATACATAAATACATAAATACATAAATACATAAATACATAAATACATAAATACATAAATACATAAATACATAAATACATAAATACATAAATACATAAATACATAAATACATAAATACATAAATACATAAATACATAAATACATAAATACATAAATACATAAATACATAAATACATAAATACATAAATACATAAATACATAAATACATAAATACATAAATACATAAATACATAAATACATAAATACATAAATACATAAATACATAAATACATAAATACATAAATACATAAATACATAAATACATAAATACATAAATACATAAATACATAAATACATAAATACATAAATACATAAATACATAAATACATAAATACATAAATACATAAATACATAAATACATAAATACATAAATACATAAATACATAAATACATAAATACATAAATACATAAATACATAAATACATAAATACATAAATACATAAATACATAAATACATAAATACATAAATACATAAATACATAAATACATAAATACATAAATACATAAATACATAAATACATAAATACATAAATACATAAATACATAAATACATAAATACATAAATACATAAATACATAAATACATAAATACATAAATACATAAATACATAAATACATAAATACATAAATACATAAATACATAAATACATAAATACATAAATACATAAATACATAAATACATAAATACATAAATACATAAATACATAAATACATAAATACATAAATACATAAATACATAAATACATAAATACATAAATACATAAATACATAAATACATAAATACATAAATACATAAATACATAAATACATAAATACATAAATACATAAATACATAAATACATAAATACATAAATACATAAATACATAAATACATAAATACATAAATACATAAATACATAAATACATAAATACATAAATACATAAATACATAAATACATAAATACATAAATACATAAATACATAAATACATAAATACATAAATACATAAATACATAAATACATAAATACATAAATACATAAATACATAAATACATAAATACATAAATACATAAATACATAAATACATAAATACATAATAGCAATTACACAAAATACTTGCATCAAAATCCACTTTATATTTACTTTAAAACCAAAAACACTACAAATCGAATTTTATTAAAATAATTAAATAATTGAATTCGATCGAATCCACCGTTTTTTAGCAATTGCACAATGTACTTTCATTAAAATCCTGTTTATATTTACTTTAAAATCAAAAACACTACAAATCGAATTTTATTAAAATAATTAAACAATTGAATTCGATCGAATCCACCGTTTTTTAGCAATTACCGTATAAATTTAGTGAGCCTAATATAAATAAATACTGAATAAACAGTTATGTTAATTAATGGGCGCATCTAGCACACGTAGAGTCTACATTTGGTCTATAATGTAGACTAATCTCATTTGTCTACGTGTGCTTGGATGTAAATTTTTACGTATCCATTTTGGTTTTTGTCTTGGAAAACTTGTTGAAATTACGTAATAAATTAAATTGACATTTCACATTTATATTTACGTCCATCACTATCGTAAATATAAGGATATTTAAATGCGTGTCATCATTGATATTTTTTTTTTTTTTTGGTTTATAAATATAAAATAGCAATACAAATGTCAAAAAAAATCCAAGTTTCAAACCAAAATAATCTACATATAAATGTAGACTACAATTTTTAGTCTCACTAAAACTCGTAGAGTCACATATTTTTACTGAGATTTTTTGCATCCAGCACATGAAGACTTGTAGAGTCTATTTATTTTCAGTAGACTCTACGTGTGCCCATGTTTTGCGAGATGTCAATAACCAATATTATTGAAATGAAAACGACGTTAATGACTTATGGTCATTGACCAATAGATACGAATTTGTAATCAACTTTTAATGTGTCGCTTGTGTCAAGTACTTTATTTTAGTTTATAACGTAAAGTTAATCAATTGTTGAACCATTAGAATGAAAATTTAAAAAAAAAATGTATGCACAAAGCATAAATTTAAATGTAAAATACAAATTTCAAATGATTTAATATTTAAAACTTGACTTTGTAATTTGAAAAAATAAACATAAATTTCAATTAATAAAAATTAAATTCTCAACAATGAATTTCTCTTCTAAATATTAATGTTTCGACCAACTTTCACACTAATGCCATATAATCTATCAAACTTCGGCTATCAAAAATTTTAAACCAACTAAAACGAAACTTAAGTTGTCTATATATATTAACGTTATTAATATCGCTAATCTATATAAAGTGTAAATTAGGTAATTTAAATAAGTTATATTTACATATTATATACAGAGTGTCCCAGAAAGAATGGATAAGCCTGAAATACCTAATAATAGAACTATTAGGTGCACCACCTGAGATATGTCAGTTCTTTTACAAATGTCGATTTTTTCACACTACTTTGCGATTCTGTAAACCATAGCTAAAAATAAATGAAATCCATCGGTTTTTCGGCAGTATAATATTCTTCATGGACTATACCAAGAGTATAGGAACTAAGCGCAAATTTCACCGAAAAAATTATTCGATATACGTTTAAAGAATTTTGTTTTTTTTTATTGCAAACGCAAGTTCACGTTTGTCTTTTTTTTTATTATTTTGACATTTCAATAACAAAAAGATTTGTAAAATAACAAAATACAAATTACAAAATAACAATTATTTTCCTGTTGGTTTCATGCGCAAAATTATTTTATTGCAGTTTTGGTTTCATTCAATTTTTCATTTAACAATTATTTTGCTTAATCTAATTTGTTTTTCTATAAAATTTACACTTGGTTCCTATACAGTGGTGGGATTTTGCACACAGCGAGTCACGTTTTTTGAACAACTTTCAGCTAAACGCGAGAAAAAGCGATTTTGCACTAGGTGAGTAAACACTTGATCTCGCTCTTATTTTCGACCATGTATATTACATAGTGAGAAAAATAGCGAGGCAATTTTTTAGCTTAAAATAAATAAATATCAACAATTTTATTCAATTTTACACAATGCAAATGATTTCAAGTGCATAAAAACCAACTCACAAAAAGATATTAAAAATTTGAATTTGACAATTTTATTTAAACATGTCAACAATAATAAATATTTTAAAAAAATATTTTAAATATTGTAACAGTTTATTATTGATAAAACATGTTGTAATAAATGATTTTAATATTGTATTAAACAATTTAAAAATTATTTATTACGAAACACACAAAATGTTGCACAAAAATTAATCATTTTGACAACTAATCATGAGTTGCTCAATTACTTTTGTCGATTTGTGAAAAATAGAAAAAAATCTTACGGAAAAAACTCAAACGTGAGAAATTACAAAAACAACTCTATACTCGCCGATGCCGATTGTGAAAAATCTTGGTCCAGGACGTCGATTTTGTACCAAATTTCTCGCAAAACGTGAATAAAAAACGTGAGTTTTCATATACGTATTTGGAGTATAATATACTTATATGGAGTAAAATATATATGATAGTATTAAAAATAGATTTGGCATAGTATGCGATAACTCGCACTTTTGGTTTTCAGAGGTAAGCACCTTAAAATTGACGAAGCGGTTCAAAAATAATTGAATCGGTTCATTTATTTTTGTACACTCTTGCGATTCGTCATATTTTATATTTCTCACTTGATATTTTGATGGTGAGTTGATCATCGCCATATTGTATTGTATTTAATTTTAAAACGTTTGTGATTTGTCGTGTCATTTTTAATAAATTATTTTAGTTTAAACAGAGATTAAAATTTTGTGAACAGCGATTAATATAACTTTATAAGTGCAAACTATTTAGTGTAAAACGTTAAAGTGTGATTTTCAATAGTATTTTATTTTGAATAAAAGTGACAAAGTGATTAATATAACTTTATTAATTTAAATAAGTGTGAGCGCTTATTATTTAGTGTTCTAATTTATTTTGAAAATAATTACGATAATTATTCCTATTAACACCAAGGAATTTACAAAATATATTTTAGATTACATTTTGTTGACATTTACCGTCATATATTTATTTGCAAATGTACACTAATTATATATACAATTTATCTAGTTATATCGTAAAAATGATATAACATCAAGTAATGAAAGTTTTAATACAGAATTTTGAGTGCTTATACAAGTAGTTCTGTTCTGAAGAAAATTTTCAGCAACTTTTGAATAGCTGTCAAAATGATAATTTTTTGTAACATTTTGTATGTAGAAATGTTTTTTTTAAATAAGTAATTTTTAAATTGTGTGAAACTCATTAAACCAATTATTTAATACAATATTAAATATCAACTATTATATTATTTTTTATTAATAATAAGTTTTTACAATATTTAAAAAAAAAATTTTTTTCTTTATAATTATATAAAAATTCAAATTTTGTATGTCTTTTTGTGAGTTTGTGTTTATGTAATTAAAAACCTTTGCATTGTGTAAAATTAAATTCTAAATTTATCAAAAATATAAATAATTGTATTGTATAAAACATAAATAAATATTTTACATAAATATATCCATCTTAACTTCTTAAGGCAGAAAAATTATTGATATTTACATATATATTTACTACCTTAAAATTGTCTCGGTAGAAGACAATTAGTGTAGAACTACTTCCAGATGTGATGCAAAAGTAGTGAAAAAAGTACTTTTCTTTTACTAAAAAAAGATAGGACGATGGAAAAAAATTCGCCAAATTCAAATTTTTTTGAAGATAGCTTACTCTTTTAGTCTTGTTATTTAAATAGTAAAGTACTTTTCATACCGACGACTTCGAGTTTGAACTTTGGAAAACTTCAAATTGTTAGATGCGGTACGTATCGCACTTGGTTTACAGCTAACTTCATTGCACTATATTTTTCTTATACTTATCACATAAAACTAATTAATTTTATAACTATTTTGATTTATTTCAATAAAACATGACATATTGTTAATCGAATAAACCTAATTTTTATAGTTTTAATGTTTTTTAAAAAATTTTAATTTTTAAAGTCCAAAGTTGAAGTCGTCAGTATGAAAAGTACTTAATGCTGTCTCTTTTATACTGTGTCTCATTCAACAGATAAAAACTACTTCTAAACTACTTTTATAGCACTATTTTTAAAGTAGTTTTTTTATCGTTTTTCTCTATAAATATTTTTTGAATTAATTGTAATTTTTTTTAGTAAATAAAACTCAATGTTGTTATAACAGTTAAAAGTAACATTTAATATTTAAAAATTAAGCATTGCACCGTTAACTACTCTGTTGGCACAAACTCAAAAAACATGGTATTGCTTCAGTATAGGGATTAAGCACGACTTTTAGTCGTGATATCTTTATAAAGCGAATCCATATGTTCTTATTAAAATTATCCTTTAGTTCAGTAACATTTCGGTCTCATTTAATATCCTTTACTGGAAAGTTCTAGTTGATCCGTACCGGTAATTATCAGCAGTCAACTTCCACTTATCTCTGATCATTTTCTTTTCCACCATCTTCGTTGGCTTTCTAAAAAGCTTTCACATAATTATATATTAGTTTGGCATTCATGAAACCACATTCAATCTTATTAAACAATCCAACATATTTAAATTGTACTTTAAATATTTTTTTAAAATTTATTTTACGTTAGAAAAATGTTTTACGTATTAATTTTAAATGTCATTACACGACCAATATATCCAATCCAAAACCCTCTCTATTACAAGCCGTCTTCTAACTTTCGTTGACATAGACAAACAAACCCTATGAAAAATTGCTTGTAGTAGTGCGTTCGAAATCCATACAAAAATAATGTTTTTATTTTTCATATTTTCTGTATGCGAATGTTTATTTTATTTTACACAATATTCGACACGTTTTTTTTTACTTACAATACATTCTTAAGTTCATATGATTAGATAGCATTAGTATGCGATTAATACGGCTTGTAATAAAGAGAGCTTTGATCCAATCAATCAAACATGGAACACGTATGAGTAAGAATGATATGTAACTACATTTTTTTAAAAACTATATGTTTATTTCTTTTTATTTTTTGTTTTATTTTGGCTGCATACAATATAGTATACAAGCCCGATTGTCACCAATATTTTTTCATTTTCTTGTCCAGCCAGGGCCGGCGTTAAACTTTTTGTCACCTGGTGCAATTAAAGAAAGTGGCGCCCCAAACAATCTGTTTCCACATTTTTCCAGGGATAGAATTTGCAATACATTTTTTTATTGAGGTGTCGCACTGAGGCATAATAATAATCCTTTATAATATAAACAATAAAAAAAATAGTTCATCTAGAAAACTCAAAAATTGTAACAAATTGTATTAAATGCCTTTTAATTTAATACTGGAATTATAAATCCAAAAATAAAAAAAATATACATATTATACAGTTAAAAATAAAAATAGAATACGTAATATACGCCATTTACGTAATATACATAAAATCCCAAAAAGATCAAAACAAAATAATTCTAATTAGGATAAGAAAATTTGTATTAAAAGATTGGTGGTGCAAAATTAAATATGTGTTCCATAGCCCGATATAAAAAATAAATGAAGAGAAATGATATCATAATTTCTTATGAAATTTTTTTATATGGGTGTGTGTGCGAATAGTGCACTATTTTCGATTTGAAATTTTTGTGCCATCATAAAGCTAAACAGCTTTTATACGCAATTATACAACACACGCACCCATATTTTATATTAAATATTGTATGTATATGCAGTCGTGTTGGATTAAAGCAAAATACATATGATATGATATATGTTTACCAAAGCCGACTTCGATCTCTTTTAAGAGTTCATATTTGAATTAATGTTCTTTATACAGAAAATTAATTTAATATTTTTATTATGTTATTTTTATTTTAATATTTTGTATTTTATTTGTAATATTTTTAATACATATATGGAAACTATTGTTATTTATTAACATACATATTACTTACAGTAGAGAAATGCATTGATGTTATGATTTTGTCAATTTTTTTTTTAAATTCGTTGTTTAGATGTTAAGTATACTTTTAGTGCCGCGCCAAGATTTTGGCGCCCTGTTTTACTGCACCATCTGCACCTATGGAAGAACCGGCACTGTGTTCATCTGTACTTAAAAATATTAGTAATCGATACACTATGAAATTTTAGTTTAAAAAAAACAAACAATCATCCCTATGGTATTTTCGCACCAACACAATCAAATATAGATGGACAAATGTAAGAGATTATCTGTGAACTCGATGCAACAATCAGGCATATATTCGTGTTGGTTTTGATTACAAAACACTATACATACGCAAAATAATGTTCGTTTTCTGTTGTTATATTTGTGTGTGAGTTTTAAAGTGGACCGTTTGTATTAGTGTACCTGTCTACAAAACTTAAGGCACGGCCTGTATAAACATTTGGCCTAGCGCATAATCGCTTTTTCTCGCGTTTAGCTATAAGTCGCTCAAAAAAGGCCAATCACTGTCTGCATAATCTCAGTCCAGATATTCGATAAATCATATGAGTAGCTGTTTTAGTATTTTGGAAACAAAAATGTCAAATTCAACTATAATCATGAAATGTGGTAAATATTTTTTTTATATATTGTTGCGTGAGAATACAATTCTGTCACTGTATTTTGTATACTTTTATCACAATATAATTATCCCTTTTTAAGTTTATAAAAACGAAATAAGGAACCTTGTTTTAATAAAAACAAAGAATTCAATATTTCTTGTTTTATATATAAAAATAAAAGTTATTTCCGAAAAGAAGTAAAACTTTTTTTAATGTGATAATAAAAATTTACATATTTATTTTTTATTCAAATTTTTTTTCTAAAACGAAAAAATGTTTCTAAAAATATATATAAATTAATCTTTTTGTTTAAAACAGAAATTAATTTCGGATTACTATCCTCTCCATCAGCCTGTACTACTTTCCAGAAAGTAGTTCTTATTTCGTTTTTATAAACTTAAAAAAGAATAATAATGAAACATTTTTTTTTTTGAAAGTACGTTTGTAAAAACGTACGTGGTGAAAAAACTATGTAAAAAAATTACGGTTTAATATAGATTTCAAAATGGTGCAATACATCCTTTTATTTAATGTAAATATTAGGTTATTGCTATTAGTATGCAGATGCAATAAATTTGCTAAGATTGTTCGATACCCTTGATAAATATTTGTGAATACAAATTTTTGACATTTATTTGAAAAATATTCCCCTACATTCCCAATTTTTTATTAAGTTGTCCGAAAAGTATAATAATTGTTTAAAATATATCCCCACCATACGATGACATTTTCTGCATTATTGTAACTCGAAGACAACACAATCACATGAAACTACATAGGCAAATGAGTATTGTATTCTTTTTCATTAGTGCTGCCATCTTTCGAAAAACATGATCTATTAATAATGGTTATAATTTTCTGGTAAAAAGAAAATTTTGAATTTATACAGTTCATTCAAGCCTAAAAAGTTTTCTTAAGCAAAAATTACATACACTTCGTATTTAAAATAATACTCGAATAATTCTGGTATTTATAGTAATATAAATTATAAATATAATATCCGTCCGAAATAATTAGTATATTATAACGTAGCATCTTAACTTAGGTTCTGATACTGTATATCAAATTATCAAAAAATCGGTGTCAGGCGGACATTGGATACATCACAATCAACGGTTTTAACTTTCCACCCACCTTATAGCACAGCAAGTAAGATGTTATCAACTGGAGTTAAAAAAATATGGCACAATTTCTATTAAATAAGACAATTAAATTTTCACGCTTATGTATATGCCAGTAGATTTTATTACACACTATTATTTAAAAACTACTCTAAAACTAAAGTTTACGATTTCACTTTTTGTTTTGGTTTTTGAAATATATAACTTCAATGTCTTTATGTTTAGTATAAGAAATAAACACTTTCACTGTCTGGGTAGGATTACAGTCATTCTCGTACGTCTTATAACATATCTACATAAAAACAATCTAGTTTCACTCGGGTAGGTGCAGTACAATATTATTCCAATTGTGAACTATTATTCGACTACACTTATTGGCTTAAACATATATGAACAATAAACATATACATATAGTTTCTTTGGCATTGGAAATTGGACAGATCTCTAATAACTTAAGTAATCGTTCAATATTCGACTAATATTTTATTAAAATGCAACTATCAATATCTCTAATTTCATATTAATTTTAAACTATTTTGGTTTTTGTTTAATAATTAATATTTATTATCGTATAATCAAATTAACTTATAATCAAATTATAAACCATTTTAAATATTATAAATTAAATCTAAATTTATTTAGTTAAATTGGTAGCAAATGCGTAAAACTTGAAACTGTCATCGTGAATAATAATTTAATATTTGATTCCCTTGTTGCAAATATTGAAACTTTTTTTAGTTTGAAAAGGTCAACTTAATCAATAATTATATGTATTTATTGATGTGCTTTTCTTTTAAAAATAGCTAAAGTTGACGTAAATAATATGCATTGTACTTAACTATTAATTAACTATTTAAACCAGCATAGCTATAACATACCGATTACAGATTAAACTATCGGTCCCAGATTAAACTATGCATCTTTTGTTTAATTGATACATATTTACAAATTATGATAGACGTAAATAATAATCTAAATTATTTAGTTTATTGAGTTTAATAATTCTCTTTGATTGTCGAGTAGTATTTCTAACATTTACAAATTTGTATAACTCCATGGAATAGATGCCTATTTATATAATGGATGATGTTTAAAGCCGCAACTAGACGATTGCAAATAAACCACAAATGTTTGACGAATATTCGTAAAAAAATTGCCTATAGAGCGAATAGGGTACGAATGTAACCTTGATTGCATATTCATCATTTGTTTTGTGTCAAAACGATTTGTTATTTTTCAAATCACGAACATTCGTCATACATTTGCAATCGTCTGGCTGCGGCTTGATTGTAATATAATGAATTGATTAAATGCAATAATTTCTTAACTACGATTCTTGAGTCTCAAAACTCATAGACCAGGTGTTGCTTTTGAAGTGTGAAACTAACATTATTCTCACTATTATTAACTAAACTAAGCTCAATGTTAAATCTCTATGTTAAATATTAAACTTAATTTGGCTTTTGTTAATGTGATTTAAAATGTATTCAAACAGTCAAATATAGTAATATATCATAGTTATAGTCATTCTTGTTTTAAAATTGTTATAAATGTATATTAGCAGTTGCATAAATTACAAAAAAAAAATAGAATTTTTTCCGCATCAACCCACTCAAACTTATACAACCATAGTTAATTTCAGTTAATTTATAATAAAACAAATTAACTATGAATATTATATTTAGTAAGCACACAAGTTCTTCTGTACACAAAAAAAAACGGCTAGCTCTAAACCATATAAATAATTATTTATAATTCTTATATAAATTAAATTAAATTACATCAAAAAAATTAACAATACCGTTTGCTAAAAATTACTTTTAATCTTTTAATTCAGATTTTTTGTTACGGAACTAATTGAGCTAAGACTTTCTATTTTAAGTATGATATTTGCATCGAAAGACAGTCAACTCGATAGATCTAATACCTCTATATATTTTAAAAAGTATTGAAATATACCATGTATACTGTTTATCATTTGCCTTGAACATTTATTTATCATAATTTTAAAAAACAGTTAAAGGTTGTCTAGCGATAGTAAAAATACTAGCTAACCAAGCTTCGTTTATTAGTTCGATATACTTGCCGTTGAACAAAATATATTAGTACAAGTAGTTTAAAAGATTTCGTTCGAGAAGCGGTATAAATGACATTCCATCATGTCGTTGGACCTTGGGTTATTTCTTGGATAAATGAAATCATTGAAATCAAAATAGTCATTCCTATCGGACGTATTTTATTTAAATTAAAATTTTATTTGTATTTTGTGTTTTACTTTTGCATATTTTGCGATATTTTGCGTTATTTTTATTATTTGTACTAATTCAGTTTTAAAAGTTGATCAATATTGGGTGCATTACTTTATAATTTAACCTAATTGTAGTGTTGTGCCATTTTTTATAAAAAAATGACGAAAAATGTTTAGATTGTACGATAATCGTAGTTGATGAATGGATTTTTGCTTTCCATGGTTTTATGTGTGATAAAGTAATTAGCTACAATTGCGCTGCTTCCGAAGCTGTTAAACGATTGAGCAAATACCATAAAGAGGTGATTACTCATAAGTCATAAGTGTCATTACTAAAATAAATTGTGCGTTGACCTCGAATCCCACGATCAGATATTTTGTATTGAATGAAATTGTCGGTACAATATTTTGCAAATAAATGTAAAGTATTTCACTTTTAAAAAATAAAAGTTATAAAACGAAATAAAACAAATCGTAATAGTCATTTCCAAAATCGATGGCTTGTTCTCAACTTTAGAGGGTTGTGGCCACCAGTGACCACAAACTTCCATAATATTTCTTAAAATTAAATAAAATAAATGTTTTATAAAAATTATAATAATTTAATTTTATAGATTATTCATGGCCATTGTGAATTCTTTGTAGGATTGATCCTCTATACAGATCTCCGTAGTATCTATTTAAAAATGATGTTGATAACTTCTAAATGTTACTCTGCGTTACACCCACGCATGGCAATAAACTAAATGTTGCCGATCTACATTAATACTCGTATGTACAATTTTCATTACCTCCTCCTTCTATCACCTCATATAGTATTTAGATTATGGCAGTCACATTAATATTCTAACATACAATGTTGAAACTTTTTAAAATCATTTTCGTTCTAAAATCGAATGCAAAAATCAAACGAATCTAGCAGAAAGGCTATAATTGAGAGACATTTTGTTTTGTTTTGCTAATAACTCATAATATAATTATTTCAATGAAACTATTAGTAAATAAACGAGATTCATGACAACGAACATTACAACACTATAAAATGAGTGGCGACATTTTCATTGTTCCTACAATTTCAATAATTTTCTTTATGCCTTACGTCATCTAAAAATCCTACATACAGACACAGCTTTATTGTTTACTATAAATTAATAGCAACAATTTCAATAAATAAACAGACAAATTCGGATCTCAAAAGAAATTTGTATGTGATGAGTCGTTGTGTATTGTCATTTGTTTTGAATGGGAGCGGACAGCTGATTTAAGCTGTATACAAAAATTGATGCTTTTTTACATTTCTATATATTTTTACATATGAAAACATCGATAACATCGGTATAGTTCAACTGTGTGATGTAAATTTGAGAATAATCTTGTGTTTTGTAGATTGTTTGACCAGAACAAGAAACTTGAAAAAAACCAGCTAACTTTGCAAGAGCATTAATACTTCACATTTAAAGTTAACGAAAACGAGCCAGATTAGAGCAGCAAAGAGCCCTGTCAATTAAAATATTTGACATAGCAAGCAAGTGTTCGAGTTTCTTCATAATTGGCAATATCAATTGTGATTATTACCAACATAACTGACTTAAGAAGCAAAAGCCGCCGTTATATTAGAAACCTAGATTTGACTCTGATTGTGGTGTTCTCCGATGAGTTTATCTCTGTTACTCAATAATGGTATAGGAATAATGGTTCTAACTTGAAGTTGAATCCATCATTTCTAAGGAATACGAGATCGCCAACTACCATTTTGTTCTAACTTCCAACTGCCTTCGCATTTCTGTCGTATTGCTATTTATATGTTTTGGTCTTTATGATGTTTTTTTTTGGCAACGACAATTATGTAGTAGTCGTATGAGTAAACTTTTTCTGGTGCTTTTTGAATACTTATCTGGATCCTATACCGAGTGTGGAGTGGTATTATATACAAAAACTGCAAATGGAGCTAGTTCATCCCAGACATCGTGATCTTGTGTGACAAAACATCGCAAGTATTCCTTAAGTGTTCTATGCAATTGTTCCAGTGCACCATTTGTAATAGGGTGAAAAGCTGTTGTGGATTGCTTTTTGATTTTTAAGATTTGACTACCTCTGTGGATAAGTTACTTATAAAGTTCGCTCCTATTCCATAAGTAAACTATCTGGGAATCCAAATTTCGTGAAAATCTGTGTGACCTTTTCTTTTGCGATTTTACGTGCGTTTTGGTTGGGCACGAGTATTGTAACTGAAAACTTTGGTGATCATCTTGGTATACATGATGAGGTATTTATTTCCTTGCTAAAACATTGAAAGAGGATCTACTATGTCAAAATTTAACCTATCAAAAACTTTTATGGACATGGTGATTTATTTTAAAGGGTGTTTCTGTGTTTCTTGTTCTGCTTGCAAAAATGCATAGTGCGAAATTTTTAATGAATCAGGAGAAATATAACATTCCAATTCTTGACACTCGAATTTAATATCCTACATATTCCCGAATGACTACCGCAAGGAGCGTTGTGAAACTCTTCCGCAGGATTACCTGTATTTGGCTAGAGTTTGTGATCGACTGTGGGTTTCTTTGAACCAATTTTGATTGTGATTTAGGGTGCGAAGTTACTTTATTATTGACTTGCTGTTCGGTACTGGTATCGTTAAATGTTGCTTCACCGATACTGTCACATTTTCTTATTCACTCATCCGTTGTTGCGCTCTAGGCACTACGTTCACGTGTTTAATTCTAGAGAGTGCATCGACGTTTGTTTTTTTAGACTCGGATTTGTGTTCAATAGAGAAATCGTACTCGGTAAAACTTTAGCCCCCAGCGAAGGGGTGTTAAGGGAGTGTTTCTGATGTCACTTACTAGTGGGTTATGATCTGTGATAACGACAAATTTACGTCCATAGAGTCTAAAATTGTGTACTGCCCAAACAACTGTGAGCATTTCTATTTCAACAGTAGCATATAGTTTTGCTCGGCTTTGTTCAATGAACGACTAGCAAAAGCTATAGGTAGATCGCCGTTTCGCTTTTGACATATTTTTCATTTTTGGAAATTGTTTATTTTGACAAGCTTTTTCATATCCTTCTGAGCAGTGGAAGGTATAATCTTGTCGTAAGAGGCGGATTATTGGTTCAGAAATTTTTGGGCTATTTTTGGGAGTTGGGAAGTATCTCCGACTATTGAGTCGTTGAGTTTATAAAACATCAAAACGATTCCCCATTGTTTGTTTCCAAATTTGTCTGGTTTCTTCGGGACAGCTAATAATGGAGAATTGAAAGGGCTAGTGATGTGGCAAATTTTCCTTCGCGGAGCATTTGTTCAACCTACTCATTCTCATAAACTAACGAGTTTAGTTTAAAGGAGATGAAAATTGTAACGGACTCTGTGCCTAGGTTATTCTGGTTCTGCCCAGATTGTTTAAAACGAATGCATGACTATTAGAATTGTGCAAGTAGAAGAGACTTTGAAAATTGTAATTAGAGTATTTAAAACGAGGAAGAAACCAATACAGCTTGTCGTTGCTAAAGATCGTCAACACGAGCACAGTCTTGGGTGCTTACTACTGTTCATACCGATAGAATAGCATAGACTCCAGCTAAGCCTTCTACCATTGAACAGAATTTGCCACAATAACTACATTAGTAGGCACGGAACCAAAATAACCAGGAATACCAATAGCAACTAAAGTTACATAAATTAAACTGTTCATATCTAATACAAAACCATGATCTCTAATGAAATTAATCTCACGCTACAATCATCTTTCCATGAAATACAAGCCGTTAAACTTAATTTTACCAATGAACCAGGGTATTCAAGATAAATAAATCATCAACGCCATTTGTTATTAACGATATTTATCATAAATCGATTGCAATAATATAAGAGGGAGAATATCAATGAATATAATAGTCACGAGAGCCAAAAGCCTTATTACAATTTATGGAAGGCGGACATAATTAATCTTCATCATTACCATGAACGTATAGATAGAATGAAAATGTAGAGACATTTTAGATGAAAATGTAGAGACATTTTATAAAATCATCTATCAAGACATAGAAGAATATGTTCCTATCACCGTGGCAAAACTTAACAAATATCCTACATGATATATGACGATACATTGATTAACTTGAAGAACAAGAAGGATAAAGCCTATACAAAGAAACATTAAAACAATATTATGTGGCGAATAGTGTTAAATGTGTAGAATGCCAAAATGCCAAAATTTCGAAAACTATTTTGAGCTTAAATATACAAGACTTACGTACATAACTTGTAAGACAAAATAAGAAATGATCCAGAACATTTTTGGAACTTTTTTAAGTCAATACGTGAAATGAATGGTGTTCCTGCGTATATGACATTTAATAGTAAGAAATCACCGGACCCGCAAGTCATATCAAACATTGGAATTACCTCTTTGCATGCTGTTCTATCAGTCGCTGAGATTGAGAGCATTTCATCAAAAATATAAGATAACTAGAAATACGCCATTATTCAAAACCGGGGCCAAAAGTATTGTATCATGTTATAGAGGTATAACGTCGATTTCATCTAAACCAATTATTTAAACTTGTAATATGTAATTCATGGAAAGAAGTGGTTCCTTGAGATGATTCGCCGCACCAACATAAATTCATGCCAAAGAGATCAACATCAACTAATGTTATTTAATTAACTAACAGTACAATCAAAGTTGTAGAATGTCACAAACAAGTTGATGTAGTGTATACTATGACTTTACCAAAGCGTTTGACTCCATTAGTCATTATAAAGCACTTGATCAGTTATACTCATTTGGGTTCTCAAATAACTTTGTTGCGTGGTTTAAGTCTTACTTGAATAACCGTATCCAATATATTGAAATTTAAAAAATGAGGTTCAAGTCAGTTACGTCTGGTGTTCCACAAGGTTCCCATGTTGGACCGTGGATTTTTACAATTTTCATTAACAAGATCACTGAAGTCATACAACATTCAAAAATCTTAATGTTTACAGACGATCTAAAAATATACAGAACTGTAGAGAACCTAAGTGAAGCCAGTAAACTCCAAGAAGATGTTGACAATGTATTAAATTGACGTGAGTCAAATCTTATTTATCTTAACGTCAATAAGTGTAAGACTGCATCATTACACCGAAACATAAATCATGTTATAAAATAATATAAAATAAGTGATATGTCAGAAAGTATCAGAAATCAAAGAGCTAGGTGGAATCATGAAGAATATGAGCAATAACAAATACATTGATCAATGTGTTGCTATAGAGTTAATTCCATGTGGAATTTTATTAAACGATGGCCTGGAGATATTTACGACCTCGAGTCAATCAAGATCCTGTAAGTATTATAAGCTTACATCCGGTTACAACTTATATCTCACAAATTTGCGGTTATGTTTTGGTGTCCGTTATATGAAGCAAACATTTATAAGATAGAGAGAAATTCAGAAAAAATTAGTCCACCACATAAGTTAGAAAGGCGGTAAAGAGTATGATCATAAATTATCGTACCATGAAAACTTCTAACAACTACCATATCATATCAGAATGAATGCTAAAGCTATAACATAACAACAAATTGACGCTAGCTGATAAAGTGTTTATTTGTCGGGAATCTTTTATTGGGTCTTATCGATCCATCATCGTTGCTGGAAAATATTAATATAAACGTATCCAGCAGAAACTTAAGAAGATATGAGTTCCTGCATCTTGATGTGTATAAAATCAACTATGGTGCTAAAGAACCGGTCAACATAATGTGTAAATGCTTTAACCATAAAGATCACCTGTTCTATTTCAATTTAAGCAAGGATAGTTTAAGACGAAGGTTGAAACAACACATTGCCTCTTCCTGATTTTAATTACTATTTTTACTACCTTAAAATACTATTTAAAACGCTTCTGATGATTTTTATGTTAATTTTATTTGTACTCGCTTCTTTAAGCAAAGATTTAAAAAAATAGATAAATAAATGTTAACAAGATGAACGCAATTTAGTTAGAAGACAGCGAAATAATATCGCTCGGAAAAAGTTTCGGGGCAGGGAAAACCCTTTCGAATGCGAGGAAGACATTATTTTATATATTTATGTATATTGGGCAACCACTACTCAAAACTCAATTCAAATTGTTTTATTTATGTCAAAATTGGTTCAGCAATGTGCTGAATAGTATGTATATGGAGGCGGATTGGCTAGTTGTATCGAGAATGCCTTGCCTAGCAAATTTAAAATTAAATTGCTAGTCTACCAAGATATATAGAATAATATGGTAATATATTAAGCAGAATTCCTTATCTTTTTCAAAAATGACGTCACTGAGGAAGTAAAGCGTAAAAGCAAACAATATTTAGTTGATGATTTTTCGAATTTTCAAGTGGCTATATCTCGTAAAATAAGCATCCTAGCGACTATAGCAAATAAATAAAATAGAAAATAGTATTTTTGAATTCTACATATCAAGATCTTCTTACCTCCAATGATCTAACTCAAAGTCCTTCGATTAAGTTTAGAATTTTCGAATTTTTAAACGGCTATCAAGCAACAAATTTGAAGCTAAATTAGAGTACTGTTCATACCGACTGCGTTGACTTTGGACTTTAAAAATGGAAACTCTTTATAGATCAATTAACTAATAAAAATTAGGTTTATTCGATTAACAACGTCAAGTTTTATTAAAATAAATCAAAATATTAATACAAACCATTAATTTTATGTGATAAATATAAAAATATAAAAATACAGTACACGGAATTAGCTGTTAAGCAAGTTCGATACAATCCACATCGCGACTTTTTGAAGTTATATAAATGTTATTCATTTTGAAAAGACAGTTGGTATATCAAACAACATCATGGGAGTTAAAATCAAATCGAAAATATGTAAATTTCGCTTTGTTAATTTCTTTTTTCCAAATAATTGGCATGACTTTATTTTTATTAATTCTCTTTAAATTTATAAATCCCTTTAACAAAACACATAAGTACGATAGAAATCATAATTCTATAATAAAATATCAAAATTTAACAGCTGTCAATTGCGGTTAAAGTCGACGATTAAAACGGTTCAAAGAGAAAGTAGCACATAATCCTTTACTGCTGCAATAGGAAGTTGTATGCGTTACGCGTGTTTGTCCAAAATCAGTCGTATTAAAAGTTTACTTCGGTCTGCTTCAGTCCAAACTTCAAAATCACTATTCGGAATCACTATTTGAGGATGGGTATATGTCTTATTGCTAAAGTCACTATAATTGCTGCACAAAATATGTCAATTCGGAACATAATGAGAAAAATTGCGTTTACACGGTTCCTAAAAAGGAACATTTAAGAACATAAAATAAAAATAAAATAAATTTTTAGTCATTAAGATTAAATTATTCCCCAATCTATCTTTATTGTGCAGTTTATTCCCTATGGAGGTAAATAATGTGCCACTCTTTTAAAGTAGCTTAACCAATATTACCTAATAAAACATGTAATACATTGATTATAATATTATTATGAATTTACATTGCGCAAACATACCAATATACCAAGTATTATTGTTCCCATTTTAGCGCAAATTGACCATAAAACGTTTGCTTTAGAGATTGATCAAATGAACGAATCATATTTTGTTGTAAAGATCGAAAAAACTATTTTATTGTTTAACTCTTTTTGTAAATTATTAACAAATGTAATTAGGGTTATTAAATTAAAATCAATTTAACGCACTTTTTATCTAATGTAAAAACCCCGTCTATAGTCGAATACACTAACTTTTTCAATCACTCGAACTTGAAAATTACTCTGACAGCTTTATGCATGGGTTAATGTGGGTTAATGCATGGGTTAATGATTGATTGATTTTGAATGTGCTGCCAAGCATTAAGCAGGATACCCCGAAAAGCGCCGGGCCTACAGTACACCCGTTTTACATATACTTGGAAGGATATGGAAGGATACTAGTTAAATTATTGAGATCGACCCGGTTACAGACACCTTGGCGGCCAATAGTTAGTAAATTTTTGTGGGTTAGGGAAAGGAAAAGTATGTTAGTTATGATTTAATTGGTCCGATTTCCCGGTATCCAATATTCAAACTACTGTTAGTGTAAGACAATCACATTTTTGTTGTACTGCTCTGCATTCTGCCATCTCTTATCAGCAGCTCCAGTGTGCCATCATTCATCTGTAATCTGCAGAGGTTTCCTGAAAACAAAATCTATTAATGAACTAATTGCTCTTAGCCATTGGCTGTAAGAAATAGAATTACTTTCAATCTAAAATTATAATTTAATTAATTATAATATTATAAAATTATAATTCGGGCAATCCATATGCTGTAATAAATTGGATTAGTTTCCCTTGAAATTCGTTCCGTTGCGTTGTTGCTAAAAATTAGGTGTTATAAATTTAGTACCGTACTATAGTACGGTACTAAATTTACTAAATTAGGTGTTAATTTAGTACCGTACTATAGTGGTAATATAAATCATAATATAACAGTACAAAGATATGAAATAATATAACATACAATAATATAACAATATAAACACCAAAATTCAAATCTGAAACATAAGAATCTACAGAATATAAAAATATAAATTATAAAGATATCGAAATTAATTAAATAACATCGGCATTTGAACGCAAATTAAATGCAGCAGCGATACTTGATTCGACACTTATTATTTTACGGCCCTTAAGATCTTCGTTAACACATGTAATTTGTAGGAGAAGCCGGCATCCATCATATTCTGGATGATAGCTTTCAACGTCATGTATTTGAGTTACCGAGCAATTAGCGCAGTGGTTAAAGCTGCGGTGTTTGGGACGGGAGGTACCGGGTTCGAATCCCAACGGGGGAGGGTTGCAAAAGGGATTTTTCATCACTTGATTACGATCGGTGATGACGATGAACACAACTATGACCCCCCGTTGGAGTGCAGAATTCATGGGCCGAACCATCGTCCATGCCAGTACAGGCTGGCTGGAGCACTGCAATGTGCAGATGGATATTTAAAAAAACGCGAACCTGTATTCGCGCGTCCTCGATTTGGCTTGTAATGGCGTAAAGTAGGACGTTAATTAACCGCGAAAGAGTTGGGTGAGCTTCGGCCCCAAAACAGATTGCATAGAAATAAACAAACAAACAAACAAACAAACAAACATGTATTTGAGCATACGGATATTCTTTTGGGATTAACACAAAATCTTCGGAGCTTTTCTAGTACAAAAATAATTTATATAACTTCATTTTATTAAATAAAATTGATCTTTCAACATATACATTTTAATTTAAACCCTAAAAGAAACCACCCAAATATTACGCACAGACCAAACCACTCTACACTCCAACAAAACTAAAAGAACCTAATAATTACAAATTTTAGCTTAAAAACTAATAAATTTAGAGTAAATATTTTATCTATTTAATATATTTTATTTATTTGTATATGATTAGAAAAATGTTTGCAAACTACATTTTCCTAATTTATTTGTTGCACTGCCCAAAAATTCTACAAATAGAATTTTATTAAAATAATTAAACAATTGAATTCGATCGAATCCACCGTTTTATAGCAATTACACTAAATACTTGCATTAAAATCCTATTTATATTTACTTTAAGATCAAAAACACTACCTTTATGCATGTATATATATATGTGTTCTGTCAAAATATGTATTTTGCCAAAATCTATTGACTACCAAAAATCTTAACAAAAAATTAAAAAATTTACTATAATTAACAGAAAATTAACAGAAACTTGAAACACAATTGAACAAAAATCACATTAATTTATATTTCAAATTTTCCGCTAAACAAATTAACCGTCGTCACTGACAAATTCTTTATTGACAAAAAAACAGAATATTTGTTGGTGTAAGTAAAGTAGGGGTTACTCGACCAAAAAACCTCGAGCAGTTTTTATCATCAATCGAACATAATCAGGGTGAATCGAGTATTTTTTGCAATTAGTGCAAGTTTTATTCTTCAATCGAAATCGAAATAAATTATAAATAAATTAGAATTACAACAATTTAAATTATTTTAATACAAAAAAAAATGTCAAAAAACATCAAAGCGATTTTATACACAGAAAAAAATTATTCAGCAAGTCAAAGTTTACCCTCTGACTATTTTATTTTACAAAATACTATTTAGCACAAAGTTTTGTGATAAAAATTGTGTAAAATTGGTTTGTGTACACTTTATTTTAATTTTTATAGAATTAGGCTGCTATTTTGTAAAAATAGTATAAATCGTTAAAATGGTAAAAATAAATATTTAATTACATAAACTGAGGTCCAATTCTCGATTTGTGTTGACTGACTTATTTGAAAGTCTACAATAAGTCACCTCACCAGTAGACTTATTGTAGACTATCTTGCCTTATTTGAAAGAGTTTCCACAAAAATGATATATCACGATTTTTTTGTTTAACATGTTGTGATAATAAAAAATGTTGTGTTATGACAATTACATTAAACAAATCGTATGTGTATAAAAGTCTTGGAATGATGTAATTAAATAAACCATTTATTTGAATTATTATATTAATATGTATTTAGATAATTATATTTTTTTATTTTTGTTTACGTCTAATTAATCGTATAATGTGTCCGAATAGAAGTTCTGACTCTGATGTATTGGCAATATTTTGATACGGTTTATCGGCTTCTATAATGGGATTTCATAGGAGACAAGATCATTCATCGTTATGCCCACATTATTAAAATTATTTTCTCCCAATTCCGACTTTTTAAAGAATTATGTAATAAAACAATAAAGTAGTAAAAACTAAACTGTCAATAATTTAAATATAAGGTTATGTTCAAATAAGGCTCGGTATGAATTTGACCGGTAAATGACTTATTTTATACCACCATCTTGGATAAGTCAAATAAGTCGAGAATTGGACCACAGTCTTAAGTTTAATATATTTAAATTTTGAATGCAGTTTTCGGAACTTACTCGGGTGGCGGGTATGTTGCTTGTAATTAGCAATTTTAAGTAATTGGTTAAAAATACAAAGGTTTAACCATTTTGTAAACTGAGTGATTGTGCACATTAAAGAACCATTTATAGTCTAATAATCGCTACAAATAATTATTCAGATATTTCGTACACATTATTAAATTAGCTATAGCACTGCATGTTTTTTTTTTAAAATTATTATCATTTTACAATATAAAATCAATTGTTTTTTAATTGCTCTAATTCTATTTGAATTATTTTGCAACGTTACTTTACATATTTCAAGAATTTAATTAATGAGAAAAGAAATAAAAAAAAAGATAAAAATAAACGTTATGAATATTTACAAATCATAAAAAAAAGAGAAATAAAAAAAATATAAGTTATAATAAATTAAATATTAAAATTTAAAGTTATTAGAAACAGACAAATAAAATAGTCTGGTATACTATAATTATGACAATTCCGTATTTGTTGAATATTAAAATCCTGCAAAATCAAATTATTTGTAAGTTTATGTATTAATATCAGATTCTCCATTCTTATTATGAGGTCCAAACTTTTAAAATTCAGAAACAAAAGTACGGTCGGATATCTATAAGGTCATTTATTATTTATCTATAATAAATGACACGTGTATTTCAATGTTTGTTGTTATTAATTCATCTAACTTATATTTGGGTAATTACTCCAAATAGGAATAGCATAAATTATTCTTGATAACACATAACGATTGTATATATAAAATATCACTTTTAAAAATTATTCCATTGATTGATTGATTGATTGTTTTTGAATGTACTGCCAAGCATTAAGCAGGATATCCCGGAAAGCGCCGGGCCCACAGTACACCCGTTTTTACATATACTTGGAAGGATATGGAAGGATACTAGTTAAATTATTGAGATCGACCCGGTTACAGACACCTTGGCGGCCAATAGTTAGTAAATTTTTGTGGGTTAGGGAAAGGAAAAGTATGTTAGTTATGATTTAATTGGTCCGATTTCCCGGTATCCAATATTCAAACTACTGTTAGCGTAAGACAATCATATTTTTGTTGTACTCACAGTAAAAAAAATTACGAAAATACAATACTACTTCTATTGTATATAAGTCCAACGCAATTTTCTATTACATTTTAATAGAAGAAAATCATTACATTTTTTTAATGCAAGTTGTATTAAAAAATATCAATTTTGAATTATGAGATTTTAATACAGACACCATTAGTTTTTTTTAAAACAAGATCTATTAAATGTGTTTTTGTTTCATTAACTTTCAATAATGCCACCATATTATTAGTATAATGGATGGAACCATTATATTCAAATCCAGCCTCTATTTAAAAGTAATAATGCAATATTGTATTGTATTTTTATAAAATTGGTTTTTATTTTTCAATAGATATCATTGTTTATAATATATTTTTATTGTTTTATTTGATTAAAAATTAAAATTAATCAAATTATTATTATAAGTTGGCAACTTGTTTCTATTAATTTTTAAGAATTATTAGTACCACTTCTTTGTAAAGCTGATGTAGGTTCTATTTTAATACAATATTCAGGTGAAATTATGGATGAGTATAACATTGTTTTATTATTCCTATAAACATATCGGCTGGAACAAGCGTTTCTTCGCAATCCACAAAATGAGATATGTCATCTGAAATATTGAAGTTTAAAAAAAAAACTTAAGTTAGTATATTTAGTAAGAACTATAATATCAAAATTTTATATAATTATTATTAAATAAATTAGTTTTTAATTAAATATTAAGTGTTAAATTTTTAATACTAATTCTATTAAGTAAATAAGCCAATGAAATCACTAGAAACTGTCATGTGACCTTAGTATAGTAAAAACTAATACTTTCAGTATTACATATTAAAAACTAATACTTCTAATATTAAAAAACTATATAATCAACAAATTAAACGTGCGACTTACCTGAAATTACGAAATTAAACTCGCCTGAAAATAAACTCGCTATCACTATGTTTAATAATTTTTATTAACCACATATTAACCACATGTTGACCACATATTATATTTTATTTTTTATCACAAACCTAAATAACTCTACTTTTCTCTTGATTAAAATAAAAATAAAAAAACAAAAAATATCATTTTAAAATGGATCTGCACTAAACGCTATACAAATATAAATGAAATATTCATTTATTTATAAGTCGAGAATATAAAAATTTACCGATCGAGAAAAGAAACAAAAAATATATAGCTATCCTATACATATTATATAAAAAGTACATATTATAATTTTTTTTGCTTATGATAATTGTCGATGAGAGTAAAATTGAGTAAAAATGAGTAAAAATAAGAGTAAAATAATGGATTTACCGCTGCACTCATTTTTAACAAAAATATTTAATGCAATATCATTATTTTTTAATAGTATTGTATTAAACAATTGTTTATCGGTGGTTTGCATTAAATTATAATAGAATATTGTATTGTATAAAATTTAATACAAGGCTTCTATTCCATTTAAACAGAAGATTTTTAACTATGTGCTCTGCATTCTTCCATCTCTTATCAGCAACTCCAATGTGTCACCATTCATCTGTAATCTGCAGAGGTTTCCTGAAAACAAAATCTATTAATGAACTAATTGCTCTTAGCCATAGGCTGTAAGAAATACAATTAATTTCAATCTGAAATTATAATTTAATTAATTATAATTCTGCAATCCATATGCTGTAATAAATTGGATTAGTTTCCCTTGAAATTCGTTCCGTTGCGTTGTTGCTAAAAATTAGGTGTTAATTTAGTACCGTACTATAGTGGTAATATAAATGATAATATAACAGTACAAAGATATGAAATTATATAACATACAATAATATAACAATATAAACACTAAAATTCATATCTGAATCGTAACGCAGCGATACTTGATTCGTCACTTATTATTTTACGGCCCTTAAGATCTTCGTTAAAACATGTAATTTGTAGGAGAAGCCGGCATCCATCATCTTTGGGATGATAGCTTTTAACAACGTCACGTATTTGAGCATACGGATATTCTTTTGGGTTTAACACAAAATCTTCAGAGCTTTTCTGGTACAGATATAATTTATATATCTTCATTTTATTAAATAAAATTGATCTTTCAACATATAACTTTTAATTTAAGCCCTAAAAGAGACCACCCAAATATTACACACAGACAAAACCACTCTACACTCCAACAAAACTAAAAGATCCTAAGAATAACAAATTTTAGCTTAAAAACTAATAAATTTAGAGTTATTACTTAATTTAGAAATATTTTATCTATTTAATATATTTTATTTATTTGTATATAGATTAGAAAAATGTTTGCAAACTACATTTTCCTAATTTATTTGTTGCACTGCCCAAAAATTCTACAAATCGAATTTTATTAAAATAATTAAACAACTGAATTCGATCGAATCCACCGTTTTTTAGCAATTACACTATGTACTTGCATTAAAATCCTATCTATATTTACTTTAAAATCACTTTTAAAAATTATTCCATAGTTTAAAAATTATTCCATAGTTTTGTCTTTCATAACATTTATTTTGTGTGTATCTAATTGAATTTTAGTTTTTTTTTGCAATCGTATTTACTAATCAATCAACTTGTATAATTAATTTTGTTTACCTGCTGTGCTGTCTGTCATCTTGTGTTATAACGGTTTTTCCAATAAGAGGTTTTATTTTGATATTAAAGAAAAACGAGTAGTTTTTAAGAGAAATCAATGAATGTGTATTTCATTGTAAAGAGGAAGGTACGTTGTTACATTTGAAAACAATATCAGCAAAATAGCCGCCACGGCTTCGCTTGCAGCACCATATCCTTTTCATGAAATTTTCCATGACCAATTCGTACATTTACGGCTGTATGTCCTCGATAACTTCACGAATTCCATCTTTAAGGTCTTGAATCGATTGTGGAGCATTGGCATAGACCTTATCTTTCACGTAAAGATAAGGTCTATGAAAAAAGTCTAAAGGTGTTAAATTACAAGATCTCGGTGGTCAATTGTGATCACAATTGTGATCTTCGAGAAATAACACGGTCAGGGAACTTTTCTTCGGCTTTCTTTTTCTTTTTCTTTTTTGGGATTGAGTTCTTGTGTCAACTGAACTTTAAAAGCCTTAAGACCTAAGTCTTTATGCAAAATACTGTGTAATGTCGCTTGCAGAATATCTAAGTCCAAAGATCGACAAGGAATCGACAAACCTGGGTTTGCTTCAACACTACGGGCTACATCAGCAATATTCTCAGTTGTTCTTGAGTGACACATACGGTTTCGATTCTTCACATTACTAACTTGTCCCGACAGCTCAAGTTTTTCCTCTAGTTTGACTATTGCCGGCCGAGAAGGTGCGTCACGAAGACCAAAAAGTTCTTTAATTTTGCGAACTGTGACAAAATGTTTACCATTTTTGTAGTGAATTTTAACAACTTCAGTGCGTTGTTAAAGCATGTATCGTACCATTTTTAGTAATGACGTAGTTTTTACTTGTCAAATGTCAAAAGATGACAGCTTCAAAATTGACAGCTGCCCATTCTAAATTAAACTTCTTATTGGGTAACCCTATATAATCATAGTATATCATATCGTTTTATTGACGGTTGAAGCATTCCACCTATAGCGGAAAATTATGAAGCGTTGGTTGTTACACTAATTTGACGTCTATCAATTTTGTTTAACAAGTTCTATATATAGTAAAGTGTTGTAATTCAGTTTTAAATATTAATATTTTTATTAATTAAACTCATTAAATTAGTAGTAAAATGGCAAATTATTTCATTGTTCATAGTTTATCAGTTGCACATAATCTTGTGCTTTGCTAGTTCTAGAGGTTTTACTATTTAAAAATCAACTTCAGAAAACATATAGTTTAGTTTGGGTTATTTTAATTCGTTATCGTTTATCAGTTAGAGTTTTTGGTTAAACCGTTAACAATATTAAAAATCAGTGGTTATTGTTTCTAATATAGATCACGAAATCAAGGTTTTGTCCTATTAAAACAATATGGACTTAAATGTTAATGTTAAGCTGGTTGGACCAACAAACAATTCAAGTGTGTAGATTTACAATTTTTTTCCTATTCAGGTTATTAAGATTTATTTTTATATTAGTTGACATATTAGAGCAACCCAAAAAACGTGTCAGCGTACATCCCGGTCATTGTGGGGTACCACAATGTAACACCTACAGAGGATCTAACATTTCATTATTTAGTATTACAAAAGCGGTGCAAAATAAGGCCACCAAACTAAAAAAAATAGGCAACTGTTTTGAAAATGGAAAAGTAGTTTCCTAACCATTTTCGTTTGTGCTCTAAGCACTTCGATAAAGAAGTTATTCTTACTCCAGCTTCACCACATGTAAAAATTAAATCGGTTATTTTAACATGTGCTTTATGCAACGATTATGATGTTGTCATTTTTACAGAAACATGGTGATTTCAATTCTGAGGAGTTCTTTCCTTGTTGCTATTCTGTGTTGCGTCGTGATCGTGATCCGGACAATACTAAAGTAGTTGGAGTCGGCGTTATTATTGCGCTAAAAAATAATCTTGAATTTTATCAAGTTAACACTAATTGCGATAGTGGTAAGTCAATCATTATCAAAATCAAATGTAGTTCGTTTTGGCTTTTTGTTGTTGCCGTTTATATACCTTATGGAAGTATCGCAGATGATTACAATGAATTTATTGATTTTGTCAACAATGAAATTCTACCGTTATCTAATGAAAACGATCATGTTTTGTTTGCGGGTGATTTTAATCTACCAAAGATTTCTTTGTGTTGCGGATAAACGATGATTTCGTTGGATCTGATGACCTTTCTAACGTGGTGTTAGACAGCTTCGCTAATTTTAGGACACGTCAATTTAATGCTGTATTCAATAATTTTGGACGTATTTTGGACTTGATTTTTTCATCATTAGAATTTATTGCTATAGAGTTTGTCCAGATTTATTAGGACATTTTAGTATTTACCACACGCCACTATTAATTAAATTTTATTTTGTTCAGTAATTTTGTAAAAAATGATTTAAAATATGCTTTTTTGAAACCTTATCTTTCGTCCTTAAACAATATTCTGCTTAGTGTCGATTGCTCTGCTATTTTTTGTGGATTGATAATTTCGGATGCTGTATCGGAGTTTTATAAGATTTTGGATAATGCTTTTGATTTATTTGTTCCAAAGAAATTTTATGGTTCAAATTTTGACGAATTTTGAAGAGCTCTGGAGATGCAAATGTTAAATTAAAATATCGCAATTTATGCAAAGAGTTTAAATTTCTAAATGATTTCCTGTCCAAAATGTATATTTTACAGATTGAAAGCGAAATTTCTAGTAACCCTAAACGATTTTTGCATTTATAGATAAAAAAAGGAGATCACAGGACCATCCACTGGTTATGACGTACAATAATAATGCCGATTTATTTACCTCTTCAGCCGACCGTCTTGCGGTAGCTATAATTCATAACTCGATACCTCGGCGATTTTGATTCGGTTAGAATATTTAAGTACTCCTGGTAGTTAAGGTCCGGATGGTTATCTCACCATTTATTTTAAATAAATGTACATATTCTTTGTGTGAACCTTTACTTCATGTGTTTAACGTAAGCCTTTCGAGTGGTGTATTTCCTGAAATTTGAAAAAAATCATTTGTTATTCCTTTATTTGAATCAGGTACAAAAAGCGATATCACGTGTTATATTGGCATTTCGATTCTCTCCACGATACCACATCTTTTTGTATATGTTTGATTAAATCTAGATTGGAATTTTATTTAAGAAATAGAATAAGTTTTCGCCAACATGGTTTTCTTCAAGGTAAATCAATAATTACCAATTCAATGGTTTTTTCTAGTGGAATATTTCAGACTGTTGGAAACCGTGGACAGGTGGATATGATCTATACAGATTTTTTGAAAGTTTTCGATAAAATAAATCATGCAATTCTTCTGCGTAAATGAATTGATTTTTAGTTCGATTTCATTCCGATTAAATGGTTTGCGTCGTACCTGGAGTTCCGCAAGGTAGTCATCTTGGACCGTTACTTTCATAATATTTATTAATGGCGTAGTCCAATGTTTTAAGTTTTGTAGGTGTTTGAAGTATGCAGATGATCTAAAAATGTATGCAAACATTAAGTCTGCTATTGACGCTGATCGGATGCAGGAAGAGCTCGATGAATTTTGTAATTAGTCTACAATTAACAACTTGCCATTAAAAGCTAAGAAGTGTAAAGTTATGATATTTTCTAGAAAACGACTGTCGTGCGCGGTCTCATTTGTTTTATTCGTCGTACAGATCAGTAGAGTCTGTGACATCTGATATCTTGGAGTTATAGATTTTCTAGTAATTTGAACTTTAAAAATCACATTAACTTCATAATAAATAAGGTATTTGCTATTCTGGGTTTTATTGAGCGTCATGGTGGTGAGTTTTGTGATCCTTTGACTTTAAAACGTCTTTACGTTACCTACGTTAGTTCAATGTTAGAATATGCCTCAGTAATTTGAAAGTTCTATCAAACGTATTCTGAAAGAATTGAAATCATCCAGAACTGCTTGAGATTTAGCTTTTATGCTCCTCAGCGAGCTTTAAGAGTACCTTCGGGGTTTTACATATTCCTTATTGCGCAAATAATTTTAGATACACGGAACCTATTTTGAATGCTTTTGTTGCTTGTAATCGTAATTACAGTATTGGTGATTTTAATATTTCAAGAACGTTGTTTAAAAGACGGCTCTTGCAGTCATAATAATATCATTTTTATAGTTTTAATTCATTGTTTTAGTTGCTTGTTTTTTTTGGTGAGTAATCAAACATTGTAGTTTTACAAAATTCATGAATGAAATAAATATTATAGAGAACTATTTTCACATTTTTCCAAAATTTCTTAGTATCTTTACAATCACCAAATTCTTTGCTAAAAAATTATTTAGCTAATTTTTTATATATTTTAAATTGTTCCGTAATATAAATATTGTTAGGAGAGTTCATCTTCATTTTCCGGTACTTTTCCCTTTTATTAATCAACTCAAAGAGCTTTGTATTAACCTATGCCTTTTTCTTTTTCTTTTTTTTTATTATAATAGTTTTAGTATTACATTTAACTAGAAGTGAAAGATTTTTTAATTACTCATCAAAGTCTGTTTCGTTTTCTAGTAAAGACCATAATGGAGATTCAGAAATACTGTTGTAATTGCAGCGACTATTTTTCTAAATACAAGAGTATTACTTTTATCATTGACTGAAATGGAAAGAATAATACTTTTGTGGTCAGATAAATATTTTTCAACTAAATTAAACTCAAATTTGTAGTTTAAACTAAAATAGCATGATCAATAATGGTTTTGGAGCTATTGGTTATACGAGTTGAATTATCTAAATCGATTTTATTTAGGATTGAAACCCCATTTGTTGTTGTTGTATCCACATATCTCGCAACATTTCTATTACAATCTAAATCCAAAAGATCTAGATTAAAGTCGCCAACCAAAATGCTTTTAGAATATATATTTAAAATATTATCCAAGCGAACAATAAAGTTCGAAAAATTTGTGTCATTTCCCTTGTAAATACCCATCACGTTTACATTATATTTCAAAACTTTAATTAACAGATAGTAGGAATCATCTAAATCTTGTTCATGTAATTGCGTCGCCTGTATCGAATCAACAACAAAAATGCTGACACCACCACTTCTTTTATGAACTCTAATTGAATGGAAGAATGGATATCGCGGGATATTAAAATGCTTGCCATCATTCTGCCTCAGCCAAGTCTAACTCAATACTATTATGTGTGCTGTATATTTTAACCGAATAAGAGTTTCAATATCCTATAATTTATTTAACACTGATTGAATATTCATTTACAAAATATTCAATCGTGCAGTACTACCCGTATCATCAATATATACATCCTCGTGTCTTCCATGCAATACATGAGTTACTACTGTTGTTATGCCAAATACATTTTCATTTTTATTATCTAGTACTTCAGTCATATAGGTATTATTATAATATAGGGTTACCCAATAAGAAGTTTCATTTTGAATAGCCGGCTATTTGGGCAGCTGTCATCTTTTGACATTTGACAAGTAAAAACTACTCCATTACTGAAAATGGTACGACACACGTTTCAACAACGCATTGAAATTGTTAAAATTCACTACAAAAATAGTGAAAATTTTACAGTCACAGTTCGCACGACGACCAAAAAGTTCTCGACCGCCAATAGAGAAACTGGAGGTTTGTCTATTCCTCGTCGATATTTGAAATTAGGCATTCCACAAACGACATTACACCGTATTTTGCATAAAAATTTAGGTCTTAAGGCTTTTAAAATTCAGTTTACACATTAGAACTCAAACCTAAAAAAAAAAAGTTTCCTGACCGTGTTATTTCTCGAAGAGTTGATCACAATTGGCCACCGAAATCTTGTGATTTAACACATTTAGACTTTTTTCTTTGAGACCACGTGAGAGATAAGGTCTATGCCAATGCTCTACAATCGATTCAAGACCTTAAAGATGGAATTCGTGAAGTTATCGAATATGCGAATTGGTCATGGAAAATATCATGAAAAGGTTAAAGTGAATTTAGTGAATTTTGACAGCTTAGTTGTAATTTGTGTAGATCAGCTGTTGTGTTTATATAAAAATGTTTAGATGAATATTCTTTTCTAATTTGATTTCGTGAATTTTTAATCCAGAGATGTGCAAATTTAAACTCTTTTTTAAACTCCCAGCAAAGTCAATACACATTTAGTTTAAATCCAGTCAGATGATCTCGGAAGTAAACAAACCGATCGTTATCAATGTGAAGCAGCCCTAATTGATTGACAGTTATTCTTCGCTTTTTTATTGCCTCCAGTATTTTTGACTTTGTACTGTTGTAGTCAACAATTTCAATGCCAGCTAAAAATTTTCTTCAGCTTTGAATGCAACCCCTTGATGTCATTCCTTATCAAACGCTTGGCCAGGGTCCTCTTTAGGATATTCCTAAATATGCTTTTAGGAATATCCTAAAGCATATTTGTTTGGTTGTAAGTGATTTTTCGATTACATTTGTAATTCCACAAATTTGTAATTTACATTATTGTTAGATTATAACTGATTCTATAGTCGATTGTTTTTCCATAATTGATGAGAAGGAATAAGGTTTCTTTTTTTTAATAATAGTTTCAGTATTTTTAAAAGTAGTCTTTCAAATAATTTTGATTGCCTTTTAAATTTTTAGTTTATTCTTGATTTTCTAATTTAGATCATGCAATGTTTTATCTCTGATTCTTTGCTAATACATTTTGTCAGCCAGGATAATATCTTCCTGTGCTATTTCTTGGGTGTGGTTGAAATTTCTTCTCAAGGTGGTTTACAAACCGATCCACTTTTTGTTTGGGATTTCTAGCTCAGGTGACGTTGTTTTTGATTGTCTTTTCAGGGCATTGGTTGCCTTCTATAGAGAACAGATTAGATACCTATTAACTGACTAGTTTTTAATCTCCTTAATTAGAGTTTTAATTTATTGTCCAAATTGTTAGACAGTGGTTTCCCTTACAATGTTCGATTTCAGTTTTTACGAGTTTTTCTTTTACTTTTAATCATTTCTCTCAATCTTTTGGGATATGCAGCGTTTTGATTTGTTTACCTTCTGTGACTATTAGTCCTAAATGTCCTATCCCAAGCAGTACTTTGTATATTATCTTATATTTATGAGTTTGTCTAATCATATTCTAATTACCCTAGATTACTTATTGTGACTAGAAGATAAGTTTTCTCATGTATAAGCATTTTAGCTTTTGACCGGCTGCAAATAGTCCCTTCCTTTTTTTACGTTAAAGACACCTCCAATTATAAAACACATCGAAGAGTGTGAGGGACGTTTTAAACTTTAATTCTTGTTTGAACTTGTAACTAGAGAACAGTATATATTGCTGAGGTGCTAAAAATTTTAGTTTTACTTAGAAGCATTTAAATAGTTGAAACTTCCATAAACATTTTCTCAATTTTCAGTTCTTCAATGTGTTGGATAGTAACTTTAATAAAAATATCTGATACTCCTCTAGCTTTATTTTTAAGATGTAACGCATGGTAAAAAGTATACCACGCAATTTACAGAATGAGCATTTTGTGAAATGAGTTTTGATATCAAACATATAGATATGCATTGTAGGTTTAAAAAAAATTCTATCTCTTGAATATGCTGTAATAACTTTTTTCAATTCCAGGATGCTATACACTCAGTTTCTTTTTCGTTTCTTAATTTTATAAATTATTTTTATATAATTTATATTTTAATACACATCAATTTTTCTTTTAACCAAGAAATAGTTTGTTGTTTAATTTTTCTAACTGTATTTTAACTCACTAGCTCTAGTGTGTATGCACACAATACAATGATATATACATGATATATATATATATATATATATATATATATATATATATATATATATATATATATATATATGTATATATATATATATATATATATATATATATATATATATAGGGAGAGAGAGGGAGAGAACATACCTAAAGCCTACATATAATATTTGGTTGCCATAGTTTAATTAACTCATCCAGATCAAAACTGAGAATTGCCACGCACAACACATAAATCTGAATAGTTACCAAGTATATTTAATACATATTTGATTCTGATTATATTAGAAACGTTTAATTTATTATGCTTAGAAAAATTAACTAAAATACTACAATGTTTTGTAATAAATAAATATTTATAACAACCAATATACAATTATCACCCTTTAGATTACCAAAGAAAAGACATATTATTGTCTTTATGCCTCCGAACGTATTTGACTTAAATAAATGGAATACATGGGAAACAATGAGAAATGTGATAATTAAATTACGTCGAAATAAAATCTTATTTTGATGGTTATGGAATATTTTTGTGCTATTTAAAGTTAATGATATAAAAAACTTTTTTTTAGTTTCGTTACATTAAAAATGAAAAATGCTTAGTTTACATATTTATCCTTTAATATTTCTTTTGTTTTATTTAAAAATTGCCTAACTTATTATTTTGTAAAACTTTACCTAAATTTTAATCATGGTATTCTTGCCAACATAGACCGTGTGCTCTAAGATGACAAACCTTAACTTTGTTCAAAACACATCGCGGTATTCTCGATTGCGATTTTCTTATTAACGTCGATACTATGAGAACTGGTGCACACTTTTAATTCCTTTCTATGGCACTTATGTGGTGGCACCTTTCGTTTCTATTTAAACTCAAATATTTATCATACTTTTTAAGGTGGGATTCCAATTAAACATTAATTTAATTCAATTTTTCCACAAAATTACAATTAAATGACTAACAGAAATATAAAATAAATTTGAATTATGAAAACAAAATCAACATGTGATCCCGAGGGGGTATTTTAAAAAACATTATTATCTTGAACGGGTTATTCGAGATTCATTTTAACCTAGATTGATTAAAATGTTCCGGGAGACCGAGCCGCACATAAAATATCATCAGCACTTTAATTTCTTGTTTATCTAACGACTAATATTTAAATGGGTGTGTTGTTTTGAGTAATTGAGGGATATAATACGAGTAGGAAATTGAAGATACCGTATAAATTACCGTAAGTTTATTCGCTAATAGGTTTGACTTTATTTGCAAAATTATGGATAGGACGTGACACGCTTTGGTGCTATTGTTAAATTAAATAAAAAGTCGGTTTCTATTTTAGGATTTTAGTATTACACTCCTGAATGTTTTAATTTGATTGTGCAAAATTACAAATTTATTTGATTAAAGGAAATATACATTAACTTTCTCATGAATATTAGTAATTCAATTTGTCAATGCCATTTATTTATATTGCATATTATTTATATAAGCATACATTTAACATTTTACGTGTTAAATGGAAACCTCCATTATGGACTTGAGATGTCATAGTATGGCAAAAATTTGACTATATTATAGGATGCCAAAAAATTTATTATGGTACAAATTTATGATATACATTTATTTTGAATAAAATTTCAGTTCAGCATTGAAATGTTTTGTTTTGTTAACTTTAAAACGTTGATCACATACATATTTTAATTTTTGTATAATACAACTTTCCGGTTTAGTTACATAAATACATAATGAAACTTTGTGTATGAATACTTCCAGTGAAAGTTATTTATTCATGTGTAGATGGGCGATTCCATAATTAAATTTATTAAGCAGCTGATTCCTTAAGGCGTCTTTGTTCTGATACCAAAGCATGCCCAAGATTTTTCAGGGAACTCTTAATGTTCTCTTTTACTTATAAATTTATTTTTAAGTAGCCAAATTAAAAAAGATAAACAAAGGTCAGATTTTATTTACCATCTGCACAATGCATATAACTTCAACCATCATGTACTGTAGTAAAGAATGGTTCAGTGCATTAATTTTGCACCCCAACAAATATATTAAATATTTTGAGCCCGATTCATTATTATTTACCGTTTCGAACTCACCTTTGGCTCACCTCGAAACGTATGTAATTATTTTTAAATTAACTGTTTCTTAAAATGAAAAGGCTGCTCTGTGATAAAAGTTTTTTTTTAAATTTCTATAATCAAAATTATCTAAATACACAGGTATCTAAGAACACAATCCCGTGTTTATGAATAGGATCCAAATATGATTCAATCCATTATGGCTTATATAGTTGTTGATTGTATTTTCTACACAAACAAATAATTACTTAATTGAATAATTATGTTAACGACATAATAAATTATTGTTAAATATTTTTGTACTTTATCATTAAATAATCGTCCTATTTGACCAGCTTCTTATTACAATCTTACATATTAATGTCGAATTCTTTTGTAACAAAAATTTTGCCGTTAATTTTGACGGAAATTTGCTTTTTGACGTTAATTTTGACGGAAATTTGGTTCTCGTCTTCTTTGCGACCAAAAACCATCAAAAAATTTTGACGGTAATGTGAAAATGGAAATGTACATTTTTCGTTCATTTTAACTAATACCAACACATAATAGAAATGTAAACAAATAAATTCGTCATTCGTGATTTTGTCTTGTTTTTGGATGTGGTATTGTGTTTTTTTTTTTTATGATACAAATTTTTATATTATATGTTTATAATAAATTAATTTCTTGTTTGTGTACAGTTAATAATTGATTTAAAAGCAAATATTTTTAATTTAAATAAATTTGAAAATTAAAAAATGTTTTCATCTCTATTTCTCTTTACAAATCCAATGACAAACCCAATGACAAAACTACATCAAATTTTGGTCAAGTTCTTTCGTGCCAATCAAAATGTACATTTTTGTCAAAACCCGAAAGAATTCGACATAAATATGGTACTGGGTATTTTTCTTCACGAGTTAAGGCAATCGACGATTGATTTTGACAGTTACTAATTACATTTAAAGTATTAGTAGTTACTAATACATTTAAAGTATATATTATCACAAAACCAACACTATCGTAATTATACAAGCCATGAAGCTTGACTAAATAAAACATATTATGACTACTAATTGGCTATGTGTAGGTGAATTCGACTACAATAAAAATCGAAACAAAAAATTATATTTCGCACTGTCCATACTCCTCTAAATTCAAAGTATATAACATTTCTACAAAAAAAAAACGAAACAAAAATAATATTTTGCACTGTCCATTCTGCTCTAAATTCATAGTATATAGTACAGTATATAATGAAGTATATAATAATAACAATACTTCTCTCTCGTTAAATAATAAATTTGTTTTTTGCTTTGTCATAAAGAGCGCAACATACTGTTGTTCCATCGTTAGTATTTATTTTTTATTTACATCAAAGCATATAATAAAAGAATATACAAATTATACTAAGTCACAACACTTATACTTAGATATAGTAGTCACTTTTTTGCATAAGTATCGCAACTTCATGGCTTGTATATACATTTGTGTTGGTTTTGATTATCACCAAAACCCTCTTTACTACAAGCCGTATTCTTCGCATACTAATGCTATCTAGTCATATGAACATAAGAATGTATTGTGAGTAAAAAACGTGTCGATATATGGTTTAAAATATAGTGTAAAATAACATAAACATTTGCATGCTACAAAACAAAAGAGAGTAAAAATTATCAAAAAACAAAATTTAAAAGGCAAAATTGAGGTTATCTTTACAAAATACAAATACAAAATACATTCTTATTCACTTTTACATTACTCGATGTCATTTAACTTTTCGTCAGCATTATCAATAAGTTGTTTATGTCACCGTTAAATTAATTCTATAGTATTAATTCTTAAATGAGTTGTTAAATAATTTATCAATTGGTCCTCACAAATCGTTGAGGCTACTTCGCCGGGTACGAGCTTAAAACTTTTCATCGAACTAGTTTAGTCAATCGATGGTTAATCTGAAATGATTTATTAAGATTTAATATTAAATTATTTCACTTAACTCCTTTTAGTATTAATAAATCAATTTAATTCACTAAACGAAATTTATTTTATGACAATCTAAAGATATTTTTGAATTACATAACCTCAACTTTTTTATTATTATGTATGTCCTGTACTTACTTACTGCTTTATTGCATACATATATCACACAGTATATAAGTTACACCTGCACCACATATAAATATTATTTTCCATATAAATAATACTATTTAATAAAATGAATTAATTTTATATTGTTATTAACAAAAAATACAGTTTACAATTTACTATGTACAGAATACAAAATACAATTTGACATTTGATATTTTAATAACAAAAAAAAAGACGAAAAGAGAAATAAATGCTCAATTATTCATTAATCTTAAATAGTATGCGTTATTTTTTAATATGAAAATTTAATAGTGGTAGTGACAAACAGTAAAAATGAGCAAATTAAATATTTTTTTTTTGTATGGATTTTGATGCACCAATACACGCAATTTTTCATATCGGTTTTGTTTGTCTGTGTCAACGAAAGTTACAAGACGGCTTGTAATAAAGAGAGTTTTGATGTACATATAGATTTTAGTAGTTACTTTTTGTTGCGTAAGTATTGAAACGTAAAATTAATTTGAATACTATAGAGTACGAGACAGTTTAAGACTGTACAATTAAATATTGAGTAACCATTTGTTAAATTTTACTTGCATTGCGCAGACGGATAATTAAAGCCAAGGTTATGTTGCAAAAGATGAAATAGTTGGAAAAACTTCTACTCCAATAAGAATCTATAACGACGGTGGAAGTTGTAACGTTATTTTAATTATGTGAGTGGGTGCGAAGCAAAGCTCAGTTTAGATCAGAACGTACATTTTGGTCGCAAAATGAGTAAGATGTCAAAAATAACCGCAAGTTGATAGTAATAGTAATTAGAGTGTATTAGTGAGTAGCATGCGCATCATTTTGTTTTGCTTTTTTTATTTTAGACATTTCAAAATAAGATTTAGTTTTCTGTTGTGTTTGCGCTTGTCAGTGTCAGTGAAAGTGATAAATATTAATATATTATGTGTTCGACATAAATTTAATTACAATTATTTGAAGATGAATGGTATTAATGGCAATTTTAATTTTTCTTTACGTTCCACTAGTGCATAGCAAGTGAGTAGACTAATGAATAAGGCGAGTAAAAAAAAAAATAATAACAAAAACATGAACCGATTTGCCCGATTCAAAAATTTGTACTAGATTTAGTGCATTATCATTAAAAATACACTAACACAAATAAATAATATAACGCATAACAACAATAAAATTGAATACTATACTCCTCGTATGTAAAACGAAAGACATGAATGAATGGTCATCTCATCAGGCCATGGTGACCGAGTGCTATGTGTAATTGCTACTTTAAACTTTATATATATATGTATGTACAGTGTACATGTCGTTAGCGAATTATATGGATGTGCACGAAACTACAATTTTTTATTTTCTTTCATTTCAGATATAAAAATTCAATTAAATCGATACTGAGAGATTAATTCATAAATAATCAAACAGAGGGTGCAATGATGGATGCAATCAAAATGGCTGAAATGCAACGAGCCAATATTGAATTTGAACGACAAAGACATTTAGCAAATTGGTTAGTAAAATCAAGTGCACACATGGCCACACCATTATCACAACAGCAACCAATTTCAGCCACGCCAGTGATACAACACAAACTTAACTTGCCCTCCTTAACCACAAATAAAAGTAAAAAATCATCGATTTCTATTAAGAATGGCACGATAACACAAAACCCGATATTTTATGGACAAAAAACTTCATTAACCAAACCGAGTATATTTACTTCACAAACCAATTTACCGTTGCAAATTGTAACACAATCACAAGATGGACATAAACCTAAATTAAGACGATTTAATTCACATGACACGAGTGCGAACATGTTTTCCGTTGTTGATTTCGAAAATGCACGACTAGCGCGACGTAATGAAGTCGAAAGGCAAAAATATAAAATGAATTCGTTAAGTTCGGGTGGTGATTGTTCCACAGGTGATAGTAAAGGTTCAAAATTTAGTAATGAATCCAATTTAGAACCATTACCAGCCAACGTATTTCTGGAACGATATTCACTGCCACGTGTGGTCCGATTAAAATATGCTGATAAATTTAATACACTCCTTTCATCGAGTTCAAATGACTCGGGACTTTCGACCGATAATAAAAAACGGGATAAAAACAGTGATCACAATGGGGAAATATTTTTTTTGTACCGACATTTAAAGAGTCGAAAGATATATCATGGATACAACACAAAGAGTGGTGCTAACAAAAAAAAAGGTATTAAAATACCTCAGGAATATCAAGGTAAGACTGGTTTTATTATTTTTTTTTTTTAAACTCCTTATTTTATTCTTTATTATACGATTCTTAATTTAATATCCTCACTGCACAAACGTTACGGTATACGTTTGAATTTTATATGAATTGTGTAGTGGAGATCTAATTTTTATTCCATCTATTTTTGTAAATATTTTGTCTATAATAAAATTATTTCATGTATCGAGTGACCGACAAAAACTATATGAGTGAAAATTTCAAATAATTAGAAAACTGAAATTTGAAATATGTAAAATAAAGATTTTAATTGTTTTGCATGTACATTTTTTATTTCACACAAATATGACGAAACCATGATGTAATCAAAAATTTGACTTAAATAAGACTAAATGACGCGCACATTTGACGCGCTTATTTTTTTGTCAAATATTGTTTGCCCAATTTATAACAACCCAAATTTCAGGAGATTTAACTGTAACTTATATATCCATATAGATTATTATCCATATTATGGTAATTTTAGATATTATCAAGGTGCAATATTAGGATTTTGTGCTTGTTCTTTATGAATGTAGAAAAGCGAGTAAAGTAGTTTAGATTTTGCATAAATATACATACTATTTCTACAATATTAATCTAAAAGGCCTCTTGCCACAGGCTTTATTAAAGAGAAAACTAATTAATTTTAATTGTAAACTTTTCAATGGTAAATTCAAAAGCAAAATTACTAATTCTTTGTTGCACCGTACACGTCTTAAGTTTCCAGTTTTACAAAATGCTACTGTAAATGTTAGTTCAATATCAAATTTCATAAATGATTTGATATGAATTCATATTTCAGCCGTAAAAAAACTTGAAAGGTAATTAATCGCTCCTGAACTATTAGATAAAAATATTTAATCGAAAATTTTTTAATAATAAACAGAGCGTATAACATTTTTTATTATTTATAGAAAACTAGTATGCAATTAGGAAACGATACAATTAAATAAATATAGTTTTAATTAATTCCAAAGTCCCTTAAAATTGTAATGACTCATACAAACTTTACGTTTACGTCATTAAAATAAGTTTGAAATTTTTGATAAACCAGCTATGTTCGCTTGAATTATGTAAATATCAATTAAAGCCGTACCATACTCACCCAAAATATATAATTTAAATGAATTTATAAAATTTGTATATAACACACATGACACAATGTAAGAATGTAATTTTGAAAGACATATCAAACTATTTTTTACTTTGAAAACCTCAATTTCGAATATTTCAAGAATTAGTCATGTCAAACGAAAGAATGACTAAATCATTTAACAATAATTTTTTAAATAAAATTACGCAAACCAATCATAAAAGCGTAATTATAATCATTTTCAACCACTTTCGTCCACTTGATTTAGGTCGGTAATGACAATGTCTACAACATGATTCACTGTAGGAGGGTTGGAATACATATGCCGATAATTCTTTACCGCCACTAAAGTCAATGCATTAGCAAGTACATATAGTGCAGATAAATATATAAAATGAAATTGTAGACGCGCGTCCCTGTTTTTGCTGGTAGTGGATAGCATGAGATTGAATAAGGTTGAATAATGTTTAATAATTATTTTACAATACAGATAAACCTTTAATAAAAAAAAAAAGATACATTTTTAGTTTAGTTGACGATACGAAATTTTATCCATACCAAAAGGTCGGTATTGTATGTCATACTGCATTAATATATATATGAATGACTAAAATAATGATTCCGTCCATACTGAAACCCGTATCATGCAGAAATCAAGGGCCCCAATGAACAAACTTTTCAACCACGTCTCATACGTTTTATGTAAAGTATATGTTCAGGTCTTAGGGCCTGTGGTTGTGGGGTACTCTACCATGTCTCGTAAAAGACTTCTAAACGTGAATGTTATCCTTTGAATTCCATCACAGCCTCTTTAGCTTGTCGCAGGAGATGGTTAAACAAAGGTTGGATTGCTGGGCTGATGTGATATCGCCAAAATTATACCAGACTCACGCATATAAAAACGGACACGCTTTAGGATTGATACGTGGAACGTGCAGTCGCTAAGAAAACCAGGCGCGTTTGTTGGTACTATATCAGCCATGACAGAGCATCGCTTGAAACTCGTTGCCCTCCAGGAAACTCGATGGCCAAAAAGTGGAAACCATGTGTTCCATCGCTATAAGTTGCTTCACAAAGAAGATGACCTCGGCAATCTTGGTGTTCGTTTTCTCTTTCGGCCCCAGGTGAAAAAGGCTGTTTTAGATTTCAAAGCAGTTGATAATCGCATGTGCAAGACACGTTTACGCATGCGTCTATCATTTGTGTTCATGCGCCCACAGATGTAAGCCAACCCAAAGATAAAGATTCATTTTACAACAATTTGGATGATCTGATGGGATCTGATGGGTTTAATCATTAGAATAGTGACTGGTGACTTTAATGCCGAAGTTGACAAAAATCATACTGCCTTATGTAAAAACATAGGTCCGTATTCCCAATAAGGTCTAGCAACCAATAATAGCGAAAGAATGATGTAGCAGTAGCATTATTGAAACCAACCCCCGTTCTGATGATGTGTACGCTCTATGGGACGTATTCAAAACTTCGGTTGCCACTACTGCCCAGTTGACTTTAGGTATGGTAAAAATTAAACCCATTATTAAAATATATTATTAAATATTAAAATGATTGGTTTGATGAGTGTCATCTTGCAACAGAATATATTGCTAGGGAACAACAGAAATATTGCTAGGGGAACCACCAAGCGAATTTGTAGACAGACAAATCAAGAATCGTGAAGGCTGATGTCTTAAGAATACAACAACTCAGCAATGATCACAGTTCTTGTAACTTCTTTAAATGAGTTACCGGACAGCTTCCGTTGATCTCAAAATGAATGAGTTTTAGAGATCAAGACGAAATGGATTGGTGACCACACATTTGACAAGTTTCCGATACCTCGAGTCGCTGTCACTCTTGATAATTGTGTGAGAGGGGATATTAAAGCACGTCTTGTCGACCAGCTGAAGTTATACAAGGTATTGATCAGATCCGTTGTGTATAGATATGAGAGTTGGACCCTGACGGATAAGTATGAAATATGGTCAATGACTTTTGAGAGAAGAACCATGCGCATGATATATGTTCCAATACGCAACGATGATGACACTTACCAAGTTTTCTTCAACCACGAAACCAGTAATTTAATGAAAATTCTTGATCTCGTCCATAAAATAAATGAACAACGAGTATATTGGCTCGGCCACGCTCTGCGACCCGATCCTAGCAAATGATTTTAGCGATTTCTAAGCGAAAAGTCACCATTTGGCAGGAGGTCGCACAGAGGTCGCTGTCGGCGACGATAGCACTTTGGGGGTAGAGAACGACTTTATTATTATTATATGTTGAGATTTTAGATATATGAACGCAATCAAATTAAGTTTGCAATGATATAACGTTAAATCAAACCGGATTTTGTTAAATTGATTGTTTCCAGTAACATAAAGTTTTGTTCATTTTGAAATTAGCGCATATTGTTTTATAAAAATAAGAACCGTTGTACGAATATCGCAGCGAAATGTGCCATGTCAAGAATATAAATCAATTCCTAATTCAACCTAATTCAAAAATATAGTATTTTATTTCTACAAATTTGTAACTGTACTTCATCAATCACCATTATAATATTAAATGTAAATTTATAATTTTTATTTTTATTTTTTTCTAAGCAATCTATTTTGGAGCCAAAGCTCTCTCAACTCTTTTGCGGTTAACTTTGTACGTCATACTTTATTACAGCGTCGACCCCATCAAATTATATAACGTGTACATGTGTGTTATAACACCAAAGTTAAAGCAAACCAATTGAACTATAATGACATTTGCAGCGAAACAAAGATCCTGACAAGACAAAATAAACACAAAATATTTAACTTAGAAATGTTTTAGTTTCATTTTTATTTCTGTAATTCTAAGAATTTTTTTAGAATAAAATGTATACTCCTATAGTTTGACATTGATTTGTGGGGTGGTGGAGTTATGGAGCGGAAGAACAACTATCAAGAATTTATTTATTTATATACAGAGTTAAAAACAGTTTATTCACATTTATGACCTAATATTTTGGCGAATTTGCTTATGTATGAAAGTTCATTAACCAGTTTGGGTACGAATAAAACGAAACTGGAAATACAACCATTGATTCAAGGAGATACATGTATGTATATTATACGTATAGATGTATATAAGTATATTATGGCATGAATAAATAAAACTTAAGAATGATGATGCTCGCATGAAAATCATGTAAATTCTAATAAAATGTTTTGCATGAAACATGTATTGTTGGACTCTATTAATATAGGTGGCGTCCAATTTCCGTTGTAATTATTCCAGCTGTAGTAATTATAACGTTGTAAATTATAACGTTGTACTGTATGCAACCAAATTACTACAGATTTTTTACAGATCTGTAGTTTGTTATATCAAACAAAATTTGCGTGTGTATAGTGAAGGCAAAAATTGTTTAGAAGAATTGTTCTAGGTACTAGCCCGTCGTAGCTTATGACCAATATACAACAATATTTAATTGTCATTAAATTACGTTATTGACGTTATTATAATGTGTTACAACTACGTTTTTATCGTGGCATTAAATTATAAAATTCAACATTATGTGAATAAGTTCACAATTATACATACATATGAGTTACCGTAGCAGCAACTAATAAAACTTGAGCATATCAAATATCAATATGCATTCTGGTCATTTCACAAATTAATATACCATTTTAATTGTGAAAATGACTGAAGTTAGTAATATCCTACAATTTGTAGTAGCTAAAAGATTAAAAGATCTATAGAAATTACGGCCAATCAAGGTTGCGCGTTCTCTTATCAAACACTTAAAACCTAAGATTAGCACAAATATCACCATATTTTGGTCATACTTGACCTTTACCATTTTCTTATTGCACATTAAACTGAAAAACAACAAAATTGGCAATTAATCGAAAATTTATTCACTACTACCAAAACCCTCTCTATTACAAGCCGTTTTCTAACTTTCGTTGACACAGACAAACAAAACCAATATGAAATATCGCGTGTAGTAGTGCTATAGAAATCCATATAAAAATAATGTTTTTTTTCTCATATTTTCTGTTTCTATTATTTTACACTATATTCGACACGTTTTTTACTTACAATACATTCTTATGTTTATATGATGAGATAGCATTAGTAAGCGATGAATACGGCTTGTAATAAAGAAGGCTTTGACTACTACACACGATTTTTTATGTTAAAAGGTCAAAATTACAACACCATAATATTTCCGGAATTCGAACAGCAACCGAAAAAGATTTTACTACTGTCATAATTTTTGCACTACTACGGAAATCGGAGGCGACCATAAAAATATGCTGTTTAATCTGTAACATTAACGTTGCAATTTAAAAGTGAAAACCAAATAATCCAAAAAATGTTTAATAACTATAAAGTTAATTGCGACTCACTACTGCCAATCGATATATTACTGTACTATTAAATGTTTCAATATTATATGTCTATACAACTTCTCCTAAAGAAATATTTTTAATTGGGTTATATTTTTTTTTTTTTGGTCGAATTTCTCTTAATTAAATTAATGATCCCTTTATTATTATGCATCCCTTTATTATTATGCTAAAAAGTTTGCTTAGTTCCTGCTAATTTAGTCCCTGCAATTGTATTATACGAAAAATTGTATTATTCGTTTTCCATTATCTTTTGAACTGGTTTACCTTATCACCGCAATCCCACAGTCACATAACATCATATTTTATGTAGTGACGTTCTGTTGTCTACCTACTTATGTTATTTCATGAGAAGTTGAAACAAAAAGAAAGATGAAGTTATGTAAAACCAAAAGGAATAGATCTTTTTTTCAGGTGGCAGACCTGCACTGCAGGAAAATCCACCCTCTACGGAGGTTGAACCCATGGATTATGGGGACGGTCAATCATTGCAAAACAAGCATGACGCCATTCGCTCAGACAATTTCATGAGCGGAAGTACTAGTGACAACCCATTCAGAATGGGCAAGCTAATGATGAGATCTTCTATTAAAATTTAGCAAAAAGTAATGATCCTCGGGAGATGAGTTACAGGAGTTCTCAACACATATCTGGGAGTGATTCAAATGATAAAATAATTCAAACATTACAAGATGAATTAAAGGACGCACGAAATGAGATCCAAAAATTATAACTGATGATAGAACAGCCACAAAAAAATGATTATAATATACCTGATTCGAGCGAAGAAGAAGACATAGTAGCACAAGAAACAGTATGGCTACTACCAAAATCCGAAAAAGGAAGCGTTCATCAGAAAAAGATAATCAAGCAGGTACTGCATCAGACAATACGGATAACCATCTAAATCCAAAAACAAAATCCCAGCCTGAAAAAAATAACACACCAGGAAAGCTTACAACTTTTTAAAAATCTAAAGAACCTAAAAAAAGCAAACAAAATCCTCCCCCCGTAATACTTAGCAAAGTGACAAACTATTCAGTCATTAACAAGTCATTACAGGATAACAGCATCAATTTTCCAGCTAGAAGGATGAACAACAATCAACTGAAAATAAATGTAGACACCGAGACAGATTATAGAAATCTAACAGAATATTTAAACTAAAAAAAGTACATATAGAGTTAAAATTTACCTAAAAAAGTTGATTACGCACGGTTCATATTCTTTTTTTGTATTTATTTGCTTCACGTTGACACAATTTATTACACAACACTAAATTTGTGTAATTATTTTAGTAATTTCACTAATAATATTTAATTTTATTTCGATGTAAAACACGATAGCACAAAACATGAAATAACGAAACAAACAAAAAAATATTTTGACAGAAGTTCGACTACGATTTTTTATACTCTTTACCATAAGTCCATGGCAAATGGTTAAAAATGTAGATGCAATGTAGCTATAGAATCTTCTTAAATACTATTTTTAGATGCAAAGGACATGTTGACTCATTAATATTAATATTGTGGTTACCGATACGAAGATAGAATAGCTTTAATACCCTGTAGATGTAAAGATTTCGAACTTTAGAACATAAAGCGATCGTAATTTACACACACTGCGATTACTAATTAATGATTAGTTTGTTTTGTAGTTTGCTAATGTGGGCTTTAAACGTTAATTTATTATCTATTATCACCCCAAGACATTTTAAGTTAGTGAAAATTCAATTTTAATACTCAATATTCTTAAAATTCAAACAATACTTATTGGTTAGTAAATAAATATTACCATGATTCGGACAAAGATGAAATTGGGCATATTTTTAAATGACGTGACACTTGTAAAATACATTGCTTTGTTGATTGATTGATTGATTTAGAGTTTAGGACCAAACTTTAAGCAGGCTTTCCCGGAAACGCTGGGCCAACCGTACACCCATGTTTACATAAACTTGGAAGGATAGGACAAGATAGTTAGATATTTTATTGAGATTGACTCGGTTAAAGACACCTTGGCGGCCAATAGTTAGTATTATATATTCATGCATTTATACAAGTGGTTTTTTTTCAAATTCCTAATATTTCCACAATATTATAAAATAAAAAATTTAAAACAATTTTTTTTGTTAACTAAAAATATCTATTTAAGGTGAAATCGCTTATTAATATAAAAATTATGATACTTGTAGATAAACTAAGCTTAAGAAAATATAACTGAAGAGCATAACTTTGCTGAACTTTTAAAATTTGTAAACCCTAATTTCTTTTGAACATAATTTTTTAATTAAAAATATTCATGCATATGGCAGTATAATTTTATTCTAATACAATAAGCAACTCCAGACTGCAACCATTCATCTGTAATTTGCAACGTAATAAAATAATAATATAATAATATAATAATATAATAATATAATAATATAATAATATAATAATATAATAATATAATAATATAATAATATAATAATATAATAATATAATAATATAATAATATAATAATATAATAATATAATAATATAATAATATAATAATATAATAATATAATAATATAATAATATAATAATATAATAATATAATAATATAATAATATAATAATATAATAATATAATAATATAATAATATAATAATATAATAATATAATAATATAATAATATAATAATATAATAATATAATAATATAATAATATAATAATATAATAATATAATAATATAATAATATAATAATATAATAATATAATAATATAATAATATAATAATATAATAATATAATAATATAATAATATAATAATATAATAATATAATAATATAATAATATAATAATATAATAATATAATAATATAATAATATAATAATATAATAATATAATAATATAATAATATAATAATATAATAATATAATAATATAATAATATAATAATATAATAATATAATAATATAATAATATAATAATATAATAATATAATAATATAATAATATAATAATATAATAATATAATAATATAATAATATAATAATATAATAATATAATAATATAATAATATAATAATATAATAATATAATAATATAATAATATAATAATATAATAATATAATAATATAATAATATAATAATATAATAATATAATAATATAATAATATAATAATATAATAATATAATAATATAATAATATAATAATATAATAATATAATATAATATATATATATTAATATAATAATATAATAATATAATAATATAATAATATAATAATATAATAATATAATAATATAATAATATAATAATATAATAATATAATAATATAATAATATAATAATATAATAATATAATAATATAATAATATAATAATATAATAATATAATAATATAATAATATAATAATATAATAATATAATAATATAATAATATAATAATATAATAATATAATAATATAATAATATAATAATATAATAATATAATAATATAATAATATAATAATATAATAATATAATAATATAATAATATAATAATATAATAATATAATAATATAATAATATAATAATATAATAATATAATAATATAATAATATAATAATATAATAATATAATAATATAATAATATAATAATATAATAATATAATAATATAATAATATAATAATATAATAATATAATAATATAATAATATAATAATATAATAATATAATAATATAATAATATAATAATATAATAATATAATAATATAATAATATAATAATATAATAATATAATAATATAATAATATAATAATATAATAATATAATAATATAATAATATAATAATATAATAATTTAATAATATAATAATATAATAATATAATAATATAATAATATAATAATATAATAATATAATAATATAATAATATAATAATATAATAATATAATAATATAATAATATAATAATATAATAATATAATAATATAATAATATAATAATATAATAATATAATAATATAATAATATAATAATATAATAATATAATAATATAATAATATAATAATATAATAATATAATAATATAATAATATAATAATATAATAATATAATAATATAATAATATAATAATATAATAATATAATAATATAATAATATAATAATATAATAATATAATAATATAATAATATAATAATATAATAATATAATAATATAATAATATAATAATATAATAATATAATAATATAATAATATAATAATATAATAATATAATAATATATTAATATAATAATATAATAGTATAATAATATAATTATATAATAATATAATAATATAATAATATAATAATATAATAATATAATAATATAATAATATAATAATATAATAATATAATAATATAATAATATAATAATATAATACTTTAATAATATAATAATATAATAATATAATAATATAATAATATAATAATATAATAATATAATAATATAATAATATAATAATATAATAATATAATAATATAATAATATAATAATATAATAATATAATAATATAATAATATAATAATATAATAATATAATAATATAATAATATAATAATATAATAATATAATAATATAATAATATAATAATATAATAATATAATAATATAATAATATAATAATATAATAATATAATAATATAATAATATAATAATATAATAATATAATAATATAATAATATAATAATATAATAATATAATAATATAATAATATAATAATATAATAATATAATAATATAATAATATAATAATATAATAATATAATAATATAATAATATAATAATATAATAATATAATAATATAATAATATAATAATATAATAATATAATAATATAATAATATAATAATATAATAATATAATAATATAATAATATAATAATATAATAATATAATAATATAATAATATAATAATATAATAATATAATAATATAATAATATAATAATATAATAATATAATAATATAATAATATAATAATATAATAATATAATAATATAATAATATAATAATATAATAATATAATAATATAATAATATAATAATATAATAATATAATAATATAATAATATAATAATATAATAATATAATAATATAATAATATAATAATATAATAATATAATAATATAATAATATAATAATATAATAATATAATAATATAATAATATAATAATATAATAATATAATAATATAATAATATAATAATATAATAATATAATAATATAATAATATAATAATATAATAATATAATAATATAATAATATAATAATATAATAATATAATAATATAATAATATAATAATATAATAATATAATAATATAATAATATAATAATATAATAATATAATAATATAATAATATAATAATATAATAATATAATAATATAATAATATAATAATATAATAATATAATAATATAATAATATAATAATATAATAATATAATAATATAATAATATAATAATATAATAATATAATAATATAATAATATAATAATATAATAATATAATAATATAATAATATAATAATATAATAATATAATAATATAATAATATAATAATATAATAATATAATAATATAATAATATAATAATATAATAATATAATAATATAATAATATAATAATATAATAATATAATAATATAATAATATAATAATATAATAATATAATAATATAATAATATAATAATATAATAATATAATAATATAATAATATAATAATATAATAATATAATTATATAATAATATAATAATATAATAATATAATAATATAATAATATAATAATATAATAATATAATAATATAATAATATAATAATATAATAATATAATAATATAATAATATAATAATATAATAATATAATAATATAATAATATAATAATATAATAATATAATAATATAATAATATAATAATATAATAATATAATAATATAATAATATTATTATACGTTAAGTGGCTCGACCATAACGTTCTATTCAGATGTTTAGAATTGCTCAATAAACTACATCGAGACATTCGACATGAAATAAGTTTAAGTCGGTTTAAATCTTTAATTACCAAATTATTGTTAAGGACAATATATATATATATATTTAATATGTTATAGTTATATGCAAAAGAGATGTAAAAGTTATTGTTGTTGTTTGTTTTTTTCGCCCGAATTAGTCAGTCACTGATCTAGGTTTTCACTGAGTATGTTTCTATCCAAATATTATGAAACATCTCGTGGCGCCCATCAGGTCTTCTTGGATTTCCAGCAAGCCTATAACTGGATAGCTTATGGTTGGCTGGAAATATTTGTAAAAGCGAAACACATCAAGACTTCTTGTACCGTTAGTCCAACCAGGTTCTGGCATATGCAGATGATATCTGTGTAATTAGACTGAATGGCAACGGTGTAAAATAACTACTGGATCCGCTTGTACGAAATTTGGCTTCCGTTGGTTTCAGAATCAATATTCATTCAGATCTTCAAATTGTAACCATACATTTGATTAAAGGAGCGGTGAGTTTTCAATACCTCGTTTCTCATGATAATGATGTAAGAGGTATTATAAAAGCGCATCTTGTCCTGGTAACCGTGCTTTGTATTCCTTACGTCCACTGCTAAAGTCTTAATCTCTTGCAAAGGCCGACAAGCAGAAGTTATACAAAATGTTGATTAGGTACTTTGTCATGTATGGGTGCAAAAGTTGGACAGATGAGTATGAGAGATGATTAATGACATTCAAGAGAAGAATTCATGAAGTAAAAGAACAGCGAGTACGCTGAATCCGTCACATTTGGTAGGGGCAAAGACTGTTGGCGATTATGGTTATTTGGGCTAGAAAAAGTTTTGTCTTTTGCGGGTTGTCTAGAACAATTCGAAAAGCAAGTTGGGGACCGAAACCGAAGCAGCCGGATTATTGATGCGGTAAAGACTAGCAATGGCCTGTATAAAACCCGATTAATATTATTAATATATACCTACTTTGCTCTTATCGATTATGTTTATTCAATATTTAATTTAATTAAAAAATTAATTTGAATAATAAATTTTTTTAATTATGTAGGAAAATGGTTTTTGTTACATATATGGAGACGTAAATAACAAAACAGCGGTAAATAGGATACAGAAATCAGTTACATCGATGAAAATCTTTAATAGTAAAATGATACATTCAAACCGAATGTATCCATCCCGTTCGCTCCGTTCGATGAGAACTGTCAAATTATATGAAAAAACGAACACAATAAACGGAAGAGAAAAAAACGGAGTGGACACTAACACAAATTCAAATTTTTGGACGGCATAATTTATAATTAGTTTTCCAAAAATGTAGTGCAGAAAAAAAATTAATTTCGAAACTTTAGTGAATGCTCTTGTAAAATTTGATTAAATAATAAGAGCATTTTATTGGTAACTGGAATAAGAGTAAGAATGAAAGATGTCCCCTCATTCCAATATAAAACCATCAAAAAGTTGAAATGAACTATTTCAAACGGAATGAAATGCATGCAATTGTTGTTGTAAAATTACCAATAAAATATGGCTATTATTTTGTGTTTTACAGCTATTATTCAAAATATATTTCTAGTGTAAGATTGTACATTATTTATAATTTATTCACTTTCTACAGTGAGAGATAAAAACAAAAATATGTATTAAAATTTCGTAACTTTAATTAAAATTTAATCGTTTGCAATCGACATCACGTTCTAAAATATGTACTTACTTTCATCATATTCGTCATGATCTATCTAATATTTACTATTATTAGCATAATTCACATGCGCATTCTACAAAATTTCAATTATTTTTAATTTAATTTGTGTTAATTGCACTAAAATTAAAAAGTATGTGCAGAACACAACATTTCAAAACAAAGCAGAGTTACATAATTTTGCGTACCGATTCTTATATAATTAGTCACATCCACATGTTAAACAATTAAACAAACAAATAACTAAATAGAGGGTTTTATTCAAAAGTAAAGTTTAGAACAATACTTTTCACATTTAGTTGAGGTAAATCGTTTACACAAACTGAAACGAAACTGATCCATAATGTAATAATAGGAACATTTTTACGTGTAATTTAACAGCTTCAATTTTGTTTAAGTTTGATAAAAACAATAGAGCCATAAGATTGTACCTTAGTTAATTAATGTAGCCCCTGTAGTCGGGCGGCACCCGATGCCTCATAAAATACTTATGATTTAGCATGTCATTCTTAGAATTCTAATACTAATGATTTAAAATTGACTTCATGGACAACGAATTATCTTCTTTCTTTTGGTGTTTAATCCGTCCAATCTTTTCTAGGGCCGAAGCTCACCCAACTCTTTCGCGGTTAATTTAATTTGCGGTCCTACTTTACGCTGTGTCCAGCCAAATCGAGGACGCACGAATACATGTTCGCTTTGAATAACCATCTCCACATTGCGTTGCTCCAGCTAACTTATAATAACAATTAATGGAATTTTTAAAATTCAAATGATAATATTTTTGTACATACTCGTACATATAGTAAAAGTTTTAATTATTCTTTATAAAATTAAAATTTTATTTTGTTTTTTATAATTTGTTGAGATTATGGATGCCTGCCAAGATATGTTAATCTATATTATACATATATAGTTATACCTAACTAGAGTTTCATAACGTGTTTAAAAGTCTCGGTTTAAAAGTATATTTAAAAGTCAAAGCTACTGGTATAATGATACAAACTCAAGGAGCGCACTGCTGATAATAATTTATCACTGATGTGTGCCTTAATTGACTAAACAACTTTAGTTTCAACTAAACTAAAATAATTATCAAAGTATAAATCTATTGTTGCTTTACAAAGAGTAAAATTGATGTAAATTTAATTAAATTAAGATGACATTAGAGTATTTGGTTTACAAATTCTGTATAATATAAATAAACATCTTAAATCTAATATGTACCTTAAATAAACATTACTTAAGAAATAACAAATGATTTTTTTTAAAGAGTAATCTCTTGATCTAAAAACATTAAATAGTAACGACTTATTTTTTATTGTTTATAACCAAGCTGTAGTTTGAACCAGACACCACGATAATTACACCTTGAGTATGCGTTAGCTACGTTTACATAAGAGCTAAATATACGTAAGATGCGGTTATGGATCGTCCAAGCCTTCCAAGATTATAAGATCTCACTGATCGCCATTAAAAATCGTATTCAGTAATCATCAATTCATTACTGCAAGGCTACGTTGTTAGTTTTCGTACAAGACAGGGATCACTACGCCAAAACCTACAAATAGTTGGATAGTCTTATTCAGATTTTGTCGTATTGTTTTATGTGGAAACGAATTCTATCATTAAATTGAAGAAATTATATTATAGGTTAAGTCTTGATCCCACAATTGAATAAATTGAACAAACGATTCCTATATAAAATACGAAGTTTGTATCTTCAAGTGACGATTGTCACTTCAATCGACTAAGAGAAAAACCAAAATTTGACTGTTGCATCAAGAGACAGGTAACATAGAACTGTAGAATTTAATTCAAACATCAACTGATTTTATCACAGTAGAATTTAAGATAAAATGAACATAATTGACTGTAATTTGAATAAAAATGTAAGTTACGTCGGTATTGCAAAAAAACGCTTATTAATTAATTAATTAAAAATGGCTATTAATTAAGTCGTTACTTTTCAAGAAATGAAATTCCTACTATAACAAATAGTAGTTTAACTTAATAGCCATACAATAAGAGCTTTAAAATCATAGTACCTCAATTTCAACTATAATTCTAATAATTTTAAGCCAAATAGTATTATACAAAATTTGGTTACCTGGATATACAAAAATACTTTTGGAATCTTACATAGCTATTTCTAAATAAAAACCACTAAATAACTGTCGCCATTTATTCAGTCATTCAATGGTTTTCATTGAACTGCATATAGTGACTAATTCGTGGTTAATACAAACTGTTAATATTATCGAAAAATGATTCATCTTAAAAATATTTTAAACCGATCAAAAGTTTAATTAAAACTATTTATAAAAGTAGTGATTGGCAATTTTTTTAGTTTTATGATATAACAGGTTGAATAATATTTATAAGGCCATCATATTTCTTAAGTGCTTACATATTATGAACTGAAAGCTTATTATTGTATTTTATTTCATTTGTAGGATACTTTTCATTAGTAAACGAACGTGGCCAATCTTCAGCTACAATATACACAACAATCATCCAATTAGTGCGTGAACGAGTTTATAAATTTGTAACGGTTGAAAATATGCCAGTTTATACCGAACAGCAAACTGATACGTTTCCAACAAAATCGCATTATGTTAAAGGTACTACTAAAGCAGGACAAATTTTTCGTTTACTTGCTGTATTTCAAGACGGTGGTTTAACCTCAACTGGTGGCCATCACCATAAACATCACGATAGTAATAATAATAGTAGTTTTGCTAGTCAAAAAGAGGTTGCGAATGTGATAAGTAGCACCGGTCGAGATAAAGAGCGAGGTCGTTATGCACAACTCCTTGGTGAAAATAGACAAGTAAGCTTATTTGTTATATATTTAAATATTATATTAATCAATTATTAACGTCTTTTAAATAGATTGTTTACGTCTCATTATCCGTCAAGGGAAAATTTTATGAAATCGAACAAAGTTTACCACAAATACTGCAGCTCAGTAGTAATCTTGGAAAACCGCCTGTTTTAAAAAAACTGAATAACGAGTGTATCCATCATATTAGTAATATCATAACATCTGAGACTGAATTGCCAATTACTTTAAAGTTTATATCAGGTCCATCAGGTTGTGGAAACCATATTCCAGGTAAATATATTTTACATACTCGATGATTTTATTGCTGCCAACTAAATAGAAAATTTCTTAAAATTAAATCTTTTGGTTTAATCAAATATAAAAAATGTATAAAAAATATCTAACTATTTTATTTTATTTTTTACAGAAAATTTAACAATTCATCATGTTTTAACTGAGAATTCATTGATTGTCTGTCCAATTGAAGAGATCGACAATCGACCACCACTTAATTTGCGCAAACTTCAAATTCAACCAGACATGCTGTTGACAAAATGTTATTTAGGTTTTGAAAACGAACAACGCATGTTTACCAATCAAAATGTTCAAAACTTGCTTAAATTTTGTCAATACAATTGTGATAATTTTCAGCGATTGATTGAAATTGAACAAAATGGTGTTCATTTTGATATACATCAACAAGTAAATGGATTAAAAATTTTACGACCACTTAATTTTACGAAATTCTTGAACCGCGATAAAACTGGATACGAGAAAGAAGATTCGATTATATTTTTGAATAAAAATGACCTCGATAACTTGGAAATTCATCAACAACAGAAGCAGCTGCGAAAAGAGGAGGAGAAAGAAATTGAGACACCAATAAACACCGATCAAGATAATCAAGAGAATCATACTACTATTTCCGAAAAAATGAAAGTTTTTCAAACAAATTCACACAAAAAGAAGTGGTTTAAGAACTTCAGTAATAAGAATAACACCAGTACTCCGCAAAAAATCGCTGCTAATTCTTTTAAAAGTCTTGATACTTTTATGGATTTGGAAAGAAAACGATGCAGTATGGATCGATATCATGATATGTCGCGGTTGCTACAAGAACGATTTGGCGGCAATATTGAATTCAATTCGATAAATTCTGAAAATATTAAAGATGAATGCAGTCGCCCGAGTAGTGAAATCGGAGTTCATATGCCAGAAATGTCGAATCAAACAAATTTAACGAAAAAAAGTATATCATTACAGGACGTAGTTGATCGTAATTCCTCAGTTTGTAATTTAAATGTGATTAAAACCAACCCATTTCCAGAGACACCAGATTTGGTTGAACTCGATACAGCTATTTCTTTAAATAATACGATTGTTGATAGTGATGGTGCATTTTTATATCCTACAAACTGCCAACAATCGTTTATAAGTGAGAAACTGTTTAATGAATTTCACGTAAAGACAAAAAATTACAGTAAATCTTCGACGAATTTGCATCAAGTGCTTCATTTTGCTGTACCACAGAAAATGTCAATAAATGAAATGTCGAAGAAGAAATTAATTAAATCGAAAACTGTAAACATTTACCCATCAACTTCCATCAAACAAACACCAGAGGTCCCGTTAACACAAATTTTAACCGTGGAAGATGATCTGCCTTATAGTAACGTTCGTGATACGCTTTTGGTCGATCAAAAAAATAAGAATATCAACGATGCCAATACACGGGTTGAAAATATGTCCGACCTGTCTAACGATCGTCTTGTGGAAATTCAAAATGAAAATATTTATTCTGAAATATGTGTTGATAGCCCATTTTCGTCGCTCTCTTCCGATCCAAATGATTTCGATCGTAATTCATCCTGTGCCTCAATAGATAACGACGTTAGTATTAGATTATTGATTTCCACATCGCCAAACGATCTAAATATTGATAATATTTATAATACAATAAAATAAACAAACTTAATCCATTTCATACTATATTTTAATTATGTATAACTATAACCAACATATTGCATTATTATATAAATTAATTAAATAATTGAAACTAAAAGTTTAATTAATACAACCAAAGTATTACCGGAATATGTGATAAGAATTTATTAAAATTAAAAATTATATTTCTTGTTCTCTTTAATTTAATTAGGTTTGTTTAGTATTATGTAATTTAATTTAAAATTAATTTACTTTTTCGGCTGATCGTCAATGGTTTAATAGTTATAGTATACTATTTAGTAGATTAAGAAAAGGAATGAGATGAATTTTATGTGTGCTGGTTTATTCAAAAAACACTTTTTCAAGTACTTAGTAGTTTACTACATAATTGTAAATTATGTATATTATTACACATTAAGTTTAATTAATTAAATATATTAAATTAAAAATGACTTAGAATTTTTTTTTTATAGCATAATTATTGAGAAATTATCATAACTAGGTAAATTATCATAACTAGGTAAGTAATTGATAAATTATTAAAAACAGTATTATTACTAATGAAGTATTATAAATTATTAAAAACAGTATTATGCCACTGTAACGGAAGGTTGACCGTAATCAACATTCTCGTTTACAGACACGGTATAGTGATTCTACGCGATCATTGAGCAGGCTATAACTCAGGGTATAGAGGTGTGGGGTGTGTAGAATTTACTACCGTGCTTGAAAGGATCGCATTAAGAAGAAACAAGACTAAAATAATGGGATCATGTAACGAGGGCTACCTAAAATTTAAGACTACACACCGACATGATGAAGACCGACTTCACCCACCTCGACACCTCCAGCTTCACAAAAAAACCTACCCACAGATCATGAAAAAAAAATATATTGAATAAAAACTGAAATAAGAAAAAAAACAAAAGTATAACCGAATCCGCAATAAAGTATAGCCACTGTCAATACGTCATGTCCTCTTTTCTACCAACTTACTCTTAAGTACATTTTTATTAATTTATTTATACTATTGATTGCATTGTTTAAAAAGTAAGCAGGGCATTTTCCAAAGGGATACTTATTTGATATTGACTTATTTGCCGTCACCCTAATTAACGATTACTTTTGCGATTATCGATTTTCCAAAACGCATAAAAAAAATTAAGAATATCACGAAAAAAATTTAAAAATCATTAGTAAATTATTCGTAATTCGATATGATTGTTTATCTACATTTTTAAGGAGGTACAAGCCATTTTTTCCGGAAAAATTATCACATTTTCCCGGAAATTCCTGCATTTCCCATTTTTTTTATTTCGACGAAATGCACAAAAATGCTTTACGATGTACCTAATACCAAGTAATCATGGTATGTGATAATATCAATTATCACATATACCGGAAAAATTTGTATATTTTCAATTTTTTTTTAACGTAATACTAAAGAAAATATACTGAATTTGTTTTATTGTCATTTGTTTTTCTACACAATTGCATCAAAAAAAATATACTATATCAAAAGTGAAGACACGAACAAAATAGTACGAACAACAATATTTTTTCTGTAAAATCCATATTTTTGAAATCCATCTAGTGAGTAACTTTTATTTAATTTATATAAAGTTGCAATAAAGCTTGAATGTAATAGATTTTTTTTATAGAATTTGTTTTATTGCCATTTGTTTTTCTTCACTGTCACATGCATATAAAATATACTTTATTTATATAAAAACACTAACACAATTGTTTTTTCGGTTGTTTTTCGTTATTTCTTGTGCGATCGCCAAACCCTGTTTATTACAAGCCGTATTCATCGCATTCTAATGCTATCTAACAAAACCAACACAAATGTTTTATACAAGCCGCGCTATACCAATACATATGATATAAAAAAGTAAACTTAGAGTAGGTGTATTAGTGTCAAAAGAAATAAAAATGTACAGTAGAAAGGTGTATCTGTAATAGACGAAATAGGAAATAAAAATGTTAAATAGTGGTATTAGGAATGAGAAAATGAAACATTTTTTAGTATGGACTTTCATAGCACCAATACACTCAATTGTGTATATAGGTCAGAACCAAAACTCTCTTTACTACAAGCCGTCTTGTAACTTTCGTTGACACACATCATCATGTATTTTTAAAATGTATTAGTGAAAATCAAAACCCTCTTTACTACAAGCAAAAACGTCTCTATAGAAAGACCAACTATTCAAAAATTTAAAGGGACAAAGCGCCTCTTTGATGTAGTATTGGTTGTGTACGGATATAGCGTAAAACAAAAACAAAAAAATATTTTTACTAACACTAATATAGTTAGTTTTTTTATGTTATTTTTGCTTTGTTATTTGTTCTGCTACCAATACTACTTTATTAAGGCGGATATATAGTAGTATTAGTGTACGAAAAAATGAGTTGGTCTTTCTATATTGAGACGTTTTTGCTACAAGCCGTCTTGTAACTTTCGTTGACACACATCATCATGTATTTTTAAAATGTATTAGTGAAAATATATACTTTAGATGTATACTATCAAAATTCCATATAAAAAAAAAATTTTAAACGCACGGGCATTCTTTAATTTAATTGTTTATGTCTTTTACACAATATTCGCTCATATTCCGACACGATTTTCTACTTACAATACAATCAAAGTATATATTTTTGTATAGCATGAGTAAGCAAACAATATGGCTTGTAGTTTAGATGGTTCTGACCAAAACCATCTTTACTACAAGCCGTATTGTTTCCATACTCATGCTATACAAAAATATATACTTTGATTGTATTGTAAGTAGAAAATCGTGTCGGAATATGGTACCGAATATTGTGTAAAAGGAATAAACAACTAAATCAAATAATGCGCGTGCGTTTACATTTTTTTTTTATTTTTTTTTACATGGAATTTTGATAATTACTAATACATCTAAAGTATATATTTTCACCAAAACCCTCTATACTACAAGCAAAAACGTCTCAATATAGAAAGACCAACTCATTTTTTCGTACACTAATACTACTATATATCCGCCTTAATAAAGTAGTATTGGTAGCAGAACAAATAACAAAGCAAAAATACAAAACCAACACTATTGTATATTATACAAGCCATGAAGCTTGGCTAAGTAAAACATATTATTTGACTACAGTAAAAATCGAAACAAAAAATTATATTTCGCACTGTCCATACTCCTCTAAATTCAAAGTACATAACATTTCTACAAAAAAAAACGAAACAAAAATTATATTTTGCGACTGTCCACTCTGTTCTAAATTATTAGTATATAGTATAGTATATAATGAAGTAAATAATAATAACAATACTTCTCTCTCTCGTTAAATAATAAATTTCTTTTTTGCTTTGTCATAAAGAGTGCAACATACTGTTGTTCCATCATTCGTATTCATTTTTTATTTACATCAAAGCATATAATAAAAGTATATACAAATTATACTACGTCACAACACTAATACTTAGGTATAGTAGTCACTTTTTGGCATGAGTATCGCAACTTCATGGCTTGTATATACATTTGTGTTGGTTTTGAAAAATAACATAAAAAAACTAACTATATTAGTGTTAGTAAAAATATTTTTTTGTTTTTGTTTTACGCTATATCCGTACACAACCAATACTACGTAAAAGAGGCGCTTTGTCCCTTTAAATTTTTGAATAGTTGTTCTTTCTATAGAGACGGTTTTGCTACAAGCCGTATTGTTTGCATACTCATGCTATACAAAAATATATACTTTGGTTGTATTGTAAGTGAAAAATCGTGTCGGGATATGATAGCGAATATTGTGCAAAAGAAATAAACAATAAAATCAAATAATGCGCATGCGTTTACAATTTTTTTTATTAATTTTATATGGAGTTTTGATAATTACTAATACATCTAAAGTATATATTTTCACTAATACATTTTAAAAATACATGATAATATGTGTCGACGAAAGTTACAAGACGGCTTGTAGAAAAGAGGGTTTTGGTTTTGGACAAAACCCTCTTTACTACAAGCCGTCTTGTAACTATCAAGCCGTCTTGATAATATGTGTCAACATATTATCATGTAAGTTTAAAATGTATTAGTGAAAATATATACTTTAGATGAATTAGTAACTATCAAAATTCCATATAAAAAAAAATAAAAAAATAGTAAACGCACGCGCAAGTTACATTCCGAGACACGGAAATGCAACAAAGTAACGAGCCCCATAATGTTGTATTATATTAATCTTATGAATTCCGAGAAATGGAAATAAGACAAAATAATAAAATGTAATTCTTAGTAATCAGTAATCAGTATCACATTTAATAATATTTAACATTTAACTATTTAACATTTTTATGTTAAAAGACATTGATATAAGTGTCATGAAGACAAATAATGTTGATCCAGTCGTTAAAAAACATAAAGAAGGAAATTCTTTGGATGTTAATGTTGTATCATCTGTCGACGAGGATGCTGGATGTGGAACAAATCAACGTTATAAGTTACGTCTAAATGTAAAAGCACCAGAAGAATTAATCGAAACTTGTTCAATGGCTGCTGTCATTGAACCAAATACATATGATGAAGCTATTCCATCAAATGAGTGTAAAGAATGGAAACATGCAATAGATGACGAATTTAATTCTTTAGTTAAAAATAATACCTGGAAATTAATAAAATCACCGGAAAATCAAAAGTTAATTGGCAATGGTTGGGTGCTCAAAGTAAAATATGGTTCGGTCGATCGTTTTAAAGCTCGTCTAGTGATACGAGGTTTCACACAGCAGTATTGTGTTGACTATGAGGAGACATTTAGTCATGTCGTAAAATTTACATCAGTTCGTACAATTTTATCTACTGCAGCAATGAATAATATGCAAATGAGACAGTTTGATATAAAGACAGCATTTTTGTATGGTGATTTAAAAGAGGATGTGTACATGCATCAACCTGTTGGTTATGAAAGATAATAGTGGTAAGTTGGTAAGTGTATGTAAGTTGGTCAAGAGTCTATACGGTCTTAAACAGGCATCAAAATGCTAGAATCAAAAATTTTCATCTTTTATCCGTAATTTTTAATTCAAAGTATGTGAATCAGATCAGTGTGTATTTGTAAGGATTAAAAATAATAGAAATGTTATCATTGATATCTATGTTGATGATGGACTGATAATATCAAATGATATCAATGAAATAAATTTGGTGATTTCATATTTAAAAGAATATTTCGAGGTAAAAGATTTTGATGCAAAATGTTTCTTGGGGTTTCAAATTGAACGATCGCCACAAGGTTCAATTCATATTCATCAGGGGTGTTGGGTGTGTCTCAATAGGGTAGGGGTTGATTGTTTATAGCCATGACTCATGGTTTATATTCCAACTTTGTAACTATGTAGAAACCACCAAATGTGTCTAGTATACCTCCAAGTGGTAACACCCGGGCAACGATGGAATACTCATCGGCTAAATACTAGAGGCGAGTGCAACCAATACACTATAAAAACGCAATGAGTGTAACAAACAAGGAAACAATTACCCCAGGTGGTATACCTTCGATGCCGATGAGATAATCGAAAAAATATATCAAATTAAGTACATCTTAGGATGCAAAGTGATTATACAGCCTTTAAGAAGGTCTAAGCTTATACCACAATGTCATCAATGCCAAGCGTATGGACATACACAAAAGTACTGCAATAAGGAACCAAGATGTGTCAAATGTACTGGAAAACATCATACAAGAGATTGCGTACTACCAAAAAATGGGCAGGCCAAATGCGTTCACTGTGGAGAAAATCATCCCGCTAACTATAGAGGATGCAGTGTTGCTATTGAATTGCAAAGCATCAAGTTTAGAAGAATGAATGAAAAAAATTCAAATTTAAGTAGAAAACCAACCATTCGAAAAAACAAGCCCGAAGTAATACAACGAAAAGTATCGGAAATTCCTCGGGAAGAAATGAGCAATTTGACTTACGCTCAAGCATTAAGGAGTAAAGTAAATCAAAGAGAAACTACCCAAAGTGAGGATATTAGTCAAACTCTGAAATTGATATTAAGTAAACTTAATACGTTTGATGAGCGATTACACACACTTGAGTATAGAGCTAAGGGAGCTATCCCTAAACAGAAAAATGGCTAATGATCTTAGAATTATATGCTGGAATGCCAATGGACTAATGCAACATCAACAAGAATTGCAGGTGGTCTTGGAAATAGAAAAAATCGACATATGTCTTATCACGGAAACTCACTTTACTAGACAATCAAATATTAAATTTAAAAATTATCAAGTATATAAAACCAATCACCCAGAAAACACTGCTAAAGGAGGTAGCGTTGTTATAATTAGAAATAATATCCACCATTACGAAGAGCTGAAATATGAAACAGTTGAAATACAAGCAACTGTTGTTAACGTCAAAACAAAAAATAATTATGTTAGTGTTGTTAGTGTTTACTGCCCTCCGAAACACGCGCTAAAAGAAAAAGATTATCTCGAATTCTTCAGTAAACTAGGAAAAAGATACATAATTGGAGGAGATTTTAATGCAAAAAATGTCCATTGGGGTTCTAGGCTAACAACGACTAAAGGTAAAGAACTGCTTAAAGCTGTCAGAAAATGCGGTAGTGAAACCTTGTCAACTGGAAAACCAACCTACTGGCCTACAGATCAAAACAAAATACCAGACTTAATTGATTTTTTTATAATCAAAAATATATCAATGAACTATATACAAGTAGACGAAAGTCGAGACCTAAACTCGGACCATTCTCCTATACTTTTGACATTAAGCGAAAAAATAATTCAAAAAGAAAGAAATCCAAGCCTAATAAATAAACGCACTTGTTGGGAATACTTTAGGCAGTCCTTAGAAGAAAAAATTAACCTAAAGGTTCCATTAAAAAACGAGGAGCAAGTAGAAAACGAAGTTCTAAAATTTGTAAATGATATACAACAATCAGCCTGGGAAAGTACCCCAACAATTAAATATAAAATAAAAGGAAATAACTACCTTAAAGAAATTAGAGAACTATTGGCAGAAAAAAGAAGAGCGAGAAGAATATGGCAGCAAACACGAGCTCCTCAATATAAAACTAAATTAAACAATTTAACCCAACAGTTAAGAAGGGAAATCCAAAAAGTAAAAGACGAGTCAATCAGTAACTGTTTAAAAAAACTAACTAATGATAGCAGGACTGATTATTCACTTTGGAAAGCAACCAAAAATATTAAAAGACCAACAATGCAGAACCCTCCAATAAGAATAGAAGGGGGGAAATGGGCTCGAAATAACGAAGATAAAGTTCAATGTTTTGCGGAGCACCTCGAAAAAATATTCCAACCACATGATGATCATACTTTAGAATCTCAAATAATAACGGTGGAATCTGAAAAAGAAAGTGAAGAAATTCTATTGACTTCACCAAAAGAAGTCATGCATGAGATAAAATTCAATATGAATTCGAAAAAAACTCCTGGTTATGATCTTATTACTACAGAAATTTTAAAAGAACTACCAAGGAAGGCCCTAGTTAAGCTTACTTATATTATCAATGCAGCATTTAGAATCAAATTTGTACCCAGTTTGTGGAAAATTGCAGAAGTAATAATGATATCAAAACCTGGTAAACCACCATACGAAACTTCATCTTATAGACCAATTTCGTTGTTGCCAGTTATGTCTAAACTCTTTGAGAAAATACTGATTAAAAGGTTAAATTTGATAATCGAAAGGAATAACTTAATCCCAAATCATCAGTTCGGATTTCGTCGTCAACACTCAACAATACAACAAGTACACAGAGTAATCAATGTAATTGAGAAAGCACTTGAAGAGAAAAACGTCTGCTCCACGATATTTTTAGACGTGGCGCAAGCTTTTGACAAGGTTTGGCATGAAGGACTTAATCATAAGTTAAGAAACCTCTTACCAATGCAATTCGCTAAAATACTGGAATCATACTTGAAAGATAGATTCTTTAGAATTAAATTTGCTGAAACTTATTCTGAATTAAAAGAAATAAAAGCAGGTGTACCGCAGGGCAGTGTATTAGGACCGATTTTATATTTATTATACACGTATGATCTACCTGAATTAGAATACAACACAGTGGCGACTTTTGCTGATGACACTGCGATCCTAGCTGTTGGAAACAGCAACGAAGAATCAACACAAAAATTACAATCAGCTATCTCCGAAGTATATAAATGGACTAAAAGATGGCGAATTAAGCTAAATGAAACTAAATCAGTTCACATAAATTTTACCAACAAACGAGTTGAACATATACCTATTTCAATAAATCGAGAACTAATACCGTATGCGAACACAGCTAAGTATCTAGGCATGACCCTGGATGCTAAACTTAGATGGAAGGTCCACATCAAAAAGAAAAATGAAGAACTAAAACTCAAATATAAAAAAATGCATTGGCTGATAGGCAGACACTCTTCTCTATCATCATACAATAAGCTGCTACTTTATAAGCAAATACTGAAACCAATATGGACTTATGGTATTGAACTCTGGAGTTGTACAAAACCCAGCAACGTCAATATCATTCAAAGGTTTCAGAACAGGGTACTAAGGAACATCGTCGATGCACCATGGTACGTCAGGAATAGTGATCTACATAGAGACCTTAAAGTGGATCCCGTTTCAAATGAAATTAAAAAAAATGCAAGGAAACACGAAGAAAGACTCCAGCAACATGTGAATATAGAGGCAATTCAGCTGTTAACCAACACCAATATTATACGCAGATTGAAAAGAACTAAACCCTTTGAACTGGTTTAATTGTTAATGCAAACAGCGGCTTGCTGATTTAAATCCACAATACCGATGTGGTATAACCAACAACTTACCAGAAACTGTGAAACGCCAATGGGTGGAGTCATAGATAATTATATTAGTAAATTAAGTCAGAAACAAATTGCTCATTAGTCCAGGAGACTAGATTGTAATAAATAAAGTCAATTTATTTAAAATAAAAAAATTGATCTAAATAATAAAAAAAAAAAAAAAAAATATTCATCAGGAAGCATATATTAAAAAAATCTTAAATCGGTTCAATATGATTGAATGTAAAGCTGTATATACACCAGCATATCACAATCAAAAATTGGGTGATTTTGCCGAAGAAAAAAGAAATACAACTTTTCCATATCGTGAAGCAGTTGGAAGTCTTATGTATCTATCAGTTGGGACCAAACCAGATATTAGTTACGCCGTTGGCATTGTCAGCCGCTATCTGGATAAACTAAGTCAAGCTAATGTAGAAGCTGTAAAGATAATTTTTAGATACATCAAAGGCACATTAAAACTAGGTATTTTATACAAAGAAAATGATAATTTTGATTTCGTTGGTTATAGAGATACTGATTATGTTGGTGACCCTGAGACAAGACGATCAACAAGTGAGTATGTTTTTTATTTGTGTTCAGGAGTCATTAGCTGGGCATCAATAAGACAACAATCTGTTTCAACATCAACAATAGAATCCGAATATGTGGCAGCGTGTCAAGCCGTAAAAGAATTGATTTGGCTTAAAAATCTGGTTGCTGAATTAAAGCTGAATCAATCATTTACGGTCAAGTTTTACTTGGACAATCAGAGCGCGATAAAATCAATTAAAAATCCAGTGTTTAATAAAAGAATAAAACACATCGACGTGTAATACCATTCCATTCGTGAAAAATTTCAGGAAGATGAGTTTGAACTGGAGTATATCAACACAGAGGAACAAGTTGCCGATATACTGCCAAAGCATTGATTGGAAAACGACATAATTAAGTTTAAATACTAAAATTCAAATGATTTCTAAACGTCAAATTTATTGTAAATTGACCTCACATGACGCCATCTTTGAAATTTGTATTAAAAGATATGGCAATTGTAATGGTATAGTTATACTTAATGTCAGGTGGAGAGACTTTGTTGCGTCCATATCATTATCCGCTTCAGACGATTCTAAATAGTTATTAAAAAATAACTAAGTAAGAAAAGAAAAATGTTACAAAGAACGAATCAGAAAAGGTTATTAAACAGAAGAGAAATTTAAAAAAGGTTCCGATTTACAAAAAAAAGCCCGGAATAATTAGTTGGAAAAGACTTGAAGCATGTTGACAATATACGTATATCTTTGTTGGTTATGATTGATCTGCGTTATTATGCGACTAGTTCTTTCCAGATAGTTTCTGGAAACTTGATTGGTACTAGCCAATCAACTGTATGCTACATGAAGCATGATGTATCAAAAGTTTTCACCAAATATGGAAAGAAGTTTATTCGAATGTCCGCTACAGCAGGCGAACGGCAAAACGCAGTACACAATTTCTATAATTTAAAAAAAATCCACTTTGTATTGACTATACAGATGGTTGCCATATACAAATAAAGTCGCCAGGAGGAGCCAACGCCGAAATTTAACGAAATCGGAAAGGATTCTTTTCAATTAATGTTCAGGAAATATGTGATGCTGATTGCAAATTTATGGATAAGGCTTTATATTTCCCAACCGTTTTCTGACAATTTTGTATTAGACGGTCATCCACCTGCATCCAGAACTTCTCTTCGTTTTGAGCCAATATCTTTCTTCAATTTCACTTTTCAACTAGCGTACGCAGCCTTTAATTGTTTCACTGTTTTCGATAGACGAATTATTTGCATTTGAATACAATTCACTGCTCACTTTTAAGTGACAATCATTTTTGTCTTTATTGGTAATGGAATCGGTTTTTTTACTTCCCAATATATTTTAATACCTTTTAATAATATCAATTAAAATATTTCCTTGATTATCTTCTAACCTGCTCATTTTGAAATGTGTATAATATAAGTATTTATTTTTTGCTTTATTGGTAACACTAGTTCGATGACCAATATTTTAATAATGTCTATAAGAAGTCAAATAAAATCCTTGCTTTTTCCTAAAAACAATGGGTTTAGTAATAAAGTACTAAGGCTATAAAGTATTTTTCATACCGACGACTTCGACTTTGGCAAACTTCAAATTATTATAAGTAGTATTTTTTTGCCAAATTACACTAACAATGCCATATATCCAATTCCAATTTGGAATTTTACCAATTCCAAATGATTTGGTAGTTTTGTAATTGAAATTCAATTACAATTTTTTAGGTTCAGTGTTTGGTCCTAGATGTCATAATTAATAATTTTTGTTCTAAATGTCAAATTCCAAATTTTAATAACATTAATAACTTTTAATAACTTTAATAACTTTTACCTTTTAATTTAAAATTTGGTTTGAATTAAAATAAATTAGTATCAATTTAAAATACACTACCAACTTTTAAAAACAAAACTCGAGTATTGGTTGGTAATTTTATTTGACCAGGAATTGAATTTCAATTTGGTATTCAATTCCATGGCCAATAAAATACCACTAAAATCGAGGTGTATCGCACTTGCTTTACAACTAACTTCATTTTGTTATCTTTAACACATAAAACTTATTAATTTTATATTTTTTTTAATTTATTTCAATAAAACTTGACATTGTTAATAGTCCAAAGTCAAAGTTGTCGGTATGAAAAGTACCTAACAACAACCATTGATAACTATATATAGAAATGACACCAAACATAGTTGTTATAGCGTTGTATGCATTTGTATCTTAGATAAATTTAAATTAAGGGTTTAAGTATCAACTATATAAAAAAAAACATTTTTAGGATTTCTTTTATAACATTGTTTATTCTGTGCGAATATAAACACATACAGACAAAGCCAATGTCAAAACACAAACAGTGGGATTCAACAGAAAAATCTAAATAAAAAACGAAACAAAATGGCTATGTAGTTTATCCAAGGTCACTTATTTCATATTTTACAAATGATTAAGTATATCAAATTTTTTTAATTTTTTTTGGTACTTTTTGCTTCAAAATTAATTCTATAGATTTTTGCACGTAAAAGTACTTTTAATGCATGCATAATTCAATTTTTTTATGCTCTTTAAAGCGACAAGGAGTTTTATCTTGGTTTTCGCTCAAATTATACACATAGTTTGTCAACTACATTGTGTTTGAAACAGATTCCCAAGTAGCAATACATAACTTTATAGTTTGATCACTAATGGCCAACATCGGTTCAAATGTTACAAAGTGAAAAAAATGGACAGAAAAGAATACTACGAGGTACACTGTGAGCTTCAAAATATTATTAGTGATAAAGAAATTCAAATTGCAATTTCTAATAATAATAATGAAGGAGATAAAGATTCGTATATGGAAGTTGAAGAGATAGAGCAATCAGACCTTTCCGATTTTGAGATTGGGCATGATATTTTGTCCGGTGTTTCGGATATGAGTGAAAAAGGGGGAATACAAAAAATGTCTGCGAATATGTCTGCTGATATTGCAGAGGGGTTCGTAGAATTAAAAATAACAGAGGCAGAAGGGAATCGTCTATTGAAATTATTGAAAAAATATCATCCATTTCTTCCGGAAACTATAAAGACCTTGAAGAAAACACCTAGAGAAAAATCGACATATGTTATTGAAATGTTTGATGGACAATATTCACACATTGGAATTAGGAAATATTTAGAAAAATTTCTTTCTAGGAATTATTTTAAGGGAAATGTAATTCAATTTGACATTGGCATTGATGGTATACCATTGACTAAAAGCTCAAAGAGCCAATTGTGGCCAATTCTCGGAAATATACTTCTTTGCAAAAAGGTGTTTTTGATAGGCATTTTTCATGGTTACAGAATACCATCATGTGCAAATACTTTCCTTCAACTGTTTATTGACGAATTGCAAGACTTAAAAAATAACCCTATTTTAGGTAAAGGCAACAATGCAACAATGTTGAAGTGAGATTGTTCATTTGCGATGCTCCGGCAAGAGAGTTTATTTTAGGCAAGTAAAATATAATAACAGTTTACTCTATTTTATATATTTTATATATTTTCACCTGCCGTTCACAAGGCAAATTCATTAATACCGGTGAAACACCGAAAAAATAAATACTCTTTAAAAAAGGATGCCATTCAGGCAATAAATAATAATTTAAAATCTTTGCGAAAGTGTATGCCATCTGAGTTTCAGAGAAAATTGAGGACGTTGCAAGAAATGGACCATTGGAAAGCAACAGAGTTTCGCATGTTCCTCTGTTACGCAGGTGTATTCGCATTTAAAAATATATTTTAAATTATTATATTCATTTCCTATTATTAGTATGCGCTGTGCGGATTTTAAGCCACCCAGAAGATTGCTACACAAATAATAAGTGTGCCTCTGATTTGCTTACTAAATTTGTAGAACAATTTAGTGGGCGTTACGGAGTAGAAAATGTTTCGAACAATGTCCATAGCCTACTTCATTTAGCGGATGTAAAGGCTTTTGGTCATTTAGATGGATACAGTGCTTTCAAATTTGAAAACTACATGCAGTCTCTGAAAAAGATGATCAGAAAACCAAGTTTTCAAATATACCAAATAAAAAACCAACTAAAAGAGAAGGAACACAATCAACTCACAAACTCTGAGCTAATTGACAGTCAAATAATGAAGTTTTCGTCGAAATATCCAAATAATTATTGCCTTATTAACGATGAAATTATGAAAATAATATTTATAGGCATTAACCACAATATTGAGCATGGCCATTTCATTATGAATTTACAAAATTTTTTTGAGTATCCAACGCAATCAATGAATTTTTTTATATTTTACAGCAAAAAAGAAATCGTTTGTGAAAATTTAAAAGAATTTAACATTAATAATATAACAACAAAAGTTGTAAAGTTAAAATTAAATGAAAACTGCCTATATATACCATTACAACACTAAACATTTGCATTGTGTTTTCTCAGATCATGTCTTCTGCAAGCTATGATGAAACACAAATTGGTAATACATATTATCTATATTTACATTAATTGGTAAATAAATAAAAATTGATATAATTTTTTTTAATTTCCAGAATACCTACAACCGGAGTTTGAGAACGAGAAAGATATAGACTACTTATCCTTTTTTAAAATAAATAAAAATATCACACCATATACAAACACACAAAAACCCGAAACAACAAAAAATTTTGAATACGTTAAACATAAACTCCTACCAACCACTTCATTAGATAAAATCAGTTCCATTCAGTTCAGTCCGTCAGAAAAAAACCAGCAATACATCGAACTACAAGCCATATCATACAGAAAAACCCACAAAATCTACAGCAATAAAGAATCGGCTTTTGATTGACGACTTGGACAGCAGCGCTGGATCGGCACCTCAACATTCATTCACTTCACCAGATATGCTACTAGAAAACAATAAAATTCTAAAAGCGTTGTTTAAAGAAGTGAAATTTATGAGACATGAACAAAAATCCATACGACAGGAGTTACACGAACTGAAAGAAATCTTAAAAACCCCAAACAATGAAAGAACAGTGCCATCAATAATAATCCCCAGGTCCACAAAAGAACAGTTCCTTGAATTGGAGGAGGAATTAAAAACTAAGAATAATGAAAAGACTATAAAATGAATTTTAGTTTACTAATTTCTAGGCTACCATAATTGTAATATATAATTTTAATTAATGTATACAAAAATGAATTTCAGATAAGTGTATTCAATAAAATGAACAACGTTTCGTTCGAAAAATACGTTCGCACGTGTTTACGGGCGATGATCACGGATAAGGCTGCGTGCAGCTTCTCTTGGTTCGGCCACCATGAAAATATAGCCGTTAATTCATTTGCAATAATGAACATAATCAAAGGTAAAATTATTAAATTTCCTAATTGGCGATCAAGCGATACAACGCAAGTTATCAAAAAATCCTTCCAATACTCGAAAGATAGAGAATACAAAAAGGCAATAAAAATTGCTGCTGAGATTAATTAATTAGTTAATTATCTATATAGCTTTATGCTCTAAACAAACTCGACGCGCAATACGCGTGTATTTACGCGCGTAAAAGTAAAATAAATGGAATCATATGAAGTAATATATAGTGGACGCGCGTAGTTTACGTAAAAGTGGAAATCATTTCTACTTTTACGTTGTTTCGAAATGTCAATTTTATATAAAACATAAATTAATGATAGAATTAATGATATAATTTTTAAATATCTTAGCTGTGCTCCCACAAAACCAACACTATTGTATAATCATACAAGTCATGAAGCTTGAATAAATAAAACATATTATGACTCAAAACCCTCTTTACTACAAGCCGTATTGAAATTTTCGTTGACACATATTCTCAAAACCCTCTTTACTACAAGCCGTATTGTTTGCATACTCATGCTATACAAAAATATATACTTTGATTGTATTGTAAGTAGAAAATCGTGTCGGGATATGATAGCGAATATTGTGTAAAAGAAATAAACAATAAAATCAAATAATGCGCATGCGTTTACAATTTTTTTATTAATTTTATATGGAGTTTTGATAGTTACTAATACATCTAAAGTATATATTTTCACTAATACATTTTAAAAATACATGATGATGTGTGTCAACGAAAGTTACAAGATGGCTTTTAGCAATGCCTATATATATACTGGCCATGACGTCAAATTTTTAATTAGTATATGTGGGGGAACAGAAAGCATCTCGCTTATATGAAACAACAAAAAAAAAATACTTTGGGATTTATAACGGTAAATTTTTGATTACATTTTGTTGTTATTTACAGTCATATTTGTGTTTGGAAGTGTATACTAATTAGATAAATAATATATCTAGTTAAAGTATAATACAGATATAACTTCAAATAATTAAAGTTTTAATACAGAATTTCTAATTTTTAGGCAATTAGTCGTATTTTGAATAGTTCGTAATACTTCGTAATATTTACAAAAAATGTTGTTTTTGTTTTGATAAAAAATAAAAAGGCGGCAAGAGAGTAAGAACATTGGTTAGAGTGTTTATAACATTTTGTGTTTACAAGGGCCACAGGGTGTATACAAGGGCCACAGGATCCGCACAAAAATTAATAATTATTTAGAAATTTGCAAATTATACACTAATTATATTTGCACAACACAGAACACTACACTAAATATTCATAAATATTTATACTTATATTAATTATGGTTAAATGGTTAAACTTTGACCATCACCGCCATATCCTACGTATCTTTAATTCTATAATAATATACAATACATAGCTGTCAAAAACCAACATGTACATATTAAAAACCACCCTGTGGCCCTTGTATACACAAAATGTTATAAACACTCTCACCAATGTTCTTACTCTCTTGCCGCCTTTTTATTTTTTATCAAAACAAAAACATTTTTTTGTAAATATTACGAAGTATTACGAACTATTCAAAATACGACTAATTGCCTAAAAATTAGAAATTCTGTATTAAAACTTTAATTATTTGAAGTTATATCTGTTTTATATTTTAACTAGATATATTATTTATCTAATTAGTATACACTTCCAAATAAAAATATGATTGTAAATAACAACAAAATGTAATCAAAAATTTACCATTATAAATCCCAATGTATTTTTTTTGTTGTTTCATATAAGCGAGATGCTTTCTGTTCCCCCACATATATTTACTTTTTTGTTTTTTTTTTCTCGATGACGTGGCCAGTATATATATAGGCATTGCTCCCACCAAAAATATTTAAAAATTTAGTACAGTTGAAACTAAATAAAAGAAATCGTAAAAAGATTCATAACATAAATTAATTAGTACATGTTTGTATTGACAAAACAATAAAAGGATAGGTAAGATGATATAGTTAAAAAGGTAAAAGGACATAGTTAAGTATATAACGTAAAATGTAAGTTTTTTTTGTATATTAACACTATAAGTACAATAAAATTGTATGTTAAAGTTTGGAAATGCCAAAACGCGCGTCGAGATTGAATTGAAAAATTTTTTATATGTGTTTATTGCGTCTTTAACATATAGACGCCTATTACGCGCGTATTGTGCGTCGAGTTTGTTTAGGGCATTTAGATTAAGAAAGGTAGAATTTAAAAAATTCTGTTATTATTTAGTTTAAATTGCAATATTTTTATTTATTTACATCTAAGTTTCTGAATATATGTTTATATATATTATATATGTATATATAATATCCTATTATACAGTAATGATAATTGATAAGTAGCTACAGAGTCAGGCAGGTATGAATTAAAAATCCTGTTTAGGTGGATAGTATTTTTACTTATTTTAGTTTAATTCTTATTTAGTAAAAGTTTTTTTTATATTACAATGTACATAATCTATATAATACTATGAAAATAAAATAACAATCAACAATTATTGTTGTGTATATATTTACTCCTACTCCAGTAATGTTATTTGCATTAAAATGAGTACGTAAACGATGCGTTTTAGTAATACTAAAACGTGTAGCTTCGGAGTAACGTAAATGTGCCGTTTTATTATTAGGCAAGCAAGCCAATTTGTTGTTACGTTATTATACCGTTATTTTTACGTAAACACACGGTTTCGTTGTGATGTTAACACACCATTTCAATCTCATGTAAACACACCGTTTCGACGAACTTTCGGCGAACTACCAATACATATACAACATTACGTTTTTTTGTTCACTCGTCTTATCCAAACATTTACGATTATGGTGAGTTCGCGAATCGCCAAAGCGGAACGTTAACGAAATCTGGTATGAAGTCTAAACTTCGCCTACGGTTCGCTTCTTCGCAGTTTTTCTTAGAGGGATAAGTTTTAACCAATGTTAAATTTTTATTATTAGTTTGAATCATTTACTTAATTTATAAATTCAATAGTCCAAGTGGATCAGCTCTTCTCAGTCGTCTGTATCTCGGCTGTTTTAGAATGCCCCGGGCCAAAACATTGAGATGTTTCTTTAATTTTGAACAATATCTAGGCTCTAATTGAATCTTTAATGGTTAAAATAGCCAGGTCATCATGTATGTTGGTGTTTCGAATATACTAAGGAGTATTCGTGTTCCTACGAAGTATTTTTGATTGTGTACGTTGCAAAAATTCTCTATTTAATGCACTGGTGGATCCCCATAACTTAATGCCATATTTCCATATGAGCATAAGTATCGTTTTGTATAGTAAAACTTGATTGTAGAGTGATAACCTTGATTTTCTTCCTATTAGCCAATACATCTTAGAAAATTTTATTTTTATTTGATTACGCTTTGCTGCTATATGCTTTTTCCATGTCAACGTTCTGTCCAGATATAAGTATTTGACATTAGATTGCTGCGGAATAGTTACACCGTTAAATTTAACTGGTGGACAGGCACGTTTGTTAAGTGTGAATGTAACGTGTGTTGATTTATTTTCATTGCCTTTATTCGCAAAGTCCTTAACCAGTTTTCAATTTTGTTCAGATGATTTTGCAATTGCTTTGAGGCAGTTTAAGGATTTTTACAAGACACCAAGATAGCTGTATCATAAGAAAAATATGTTGGTTGTATAGCATCATTAGGAATAAGCAAATCGACTGTACACAGCAAGTATAAAATTGGTCCTAAGATACTTCCTTGTGGAAAACCTGCACTAATATCATTTAAACCCGTGGTTGCTGCATTTTGTATAACCAAGTTTTGTCTTTGAAAAAGATAGTTTTCAAGAACTACATAGAACTGCTTGGGTAAATGTTCTTTCATTTTGTATATTTCCAGACCACCGCTCCTCCAGGCAGATATATGTCGCTTGGACATGATCTTTGTCATATATCTCAAGTTCAAAATGTTTTAGTCTTCTTTTAACCAATACAGCTTTACCACCATGCGCTTTACCATCAGGATGTTTAGTGTCGTATCACAGAAAATAATGTATACAGAATAATATTCTTGAATATGATTCAATGTATAGTAAATAAAAATAAATAAAAATGTAGGGGAAATGAATGTATATCAAACGGTTCGACCATACATAATTTGATAATTTTATATTGTCTCTTTACAACATTCAGTGTTGAGTACGATCGTACAATAATATTTTATCAAAATAAATATTTTGAATGTGTGCGAACTTCTTTATATAATGAAAAACAACAACAAAAACAAGTTGATTTATTTTTTACGATAAATACAATAACGCATACATATATTGTACTGACAATATATGTATGCGTCACTGTATCGACAATTATACATATAAGACACACATCATTATGAACGGAACATTATTTTAATGATTACTATTGTGTACTGAGATGTTGTACTCTTAGAACTTCGGCCTTCCACCATTCACGATTTTTCTACAACAAATATGCCTAACAGTTATCGATAATCGATATTTAGTTTTTGGAAGCAAAATGTCGCTTTATTTGAGAATTCTTACTAATTTCGGACATAACCATCTGCTCGCATAACTGTTGTAGAAATTTACGCCGGTGACTGGAGCTTGTGGTCAGGAACGAATTATTCTCCATAGATACTCAATGTGCTGCTAAAGCCGCCACATCCAAAATGTTATAAAAGATTGCCGGTCGCCAGTAAGATGAATCTTCCTTTTGCATGAGTATTCCCCCAGCATTTTGTCCATATTGTCGACTCCACTCTTAGTTCTATTGTAATCTAGAATCGTAGTTAGTTTTTTTTGTAATGTGTTGTTTTTTTTGTAATCTAGAATCGTAGTTTTTTTATTCACTGATCTTTGATTGTCTTATCATAAGGCATGGTGTATAAAAGTATCACAGTTTTGGTTTTTTGGGAATATAAGTACACAGTGTGATTTTGTTTGAAAATCCGAAAAAAGACGATTCAGCAGGTTGTGTTTTGTCTTGCACGACTAAGAATTCCACTAGTCGCCCTCTTTTGTTTACTGTTCCTAAAATTGATAAATTGTGGTCGCGTATCAAATTAGAAGGTAAATTGTTGGTGGTGAAAAAATTGTCGACCGCTACCACTAAAAAGAGTATAGCATAGATCCTTCACAACACATCCTCCTTGATTTCTCTTTGTGAGTTTGGAGCCATTCCAGTGTAAATTTTTCCTTTCAATAGATAAACGAGGAAGTGAAGTCACACGCCAACGATACTTTAATTCCATATCTGGCAGGTTTAAATGGAATGTAATATTTGAAATGCGTACCATCTCGATACGTTAAGGAACAGCTGTTCATCAACTGTGATGTTTGCTTCAGCTACAAAACACTCTTGTAGATTCCAATTCACCATAAGACATACCTATATTAGTAATCGCTGCGCACGTGTAATCCCATTGTCAAATCTGATATATCGGCTTATCGATAAAAGTTCTGTGAACCCATCGTAGTGGGGTAAAGGGAATGAGAAAGCATTCTCCACTAATCTAGTTGATGTTCGTTTTTGGTTCGGCTGACGCCTGCAAATATTATAATGCCAAGATTTTTTTTGATCAAATTCATCAAATCTCACAATCGACTAAATAATGCATTTCAAAAGTCAAAACCAAAAGATAGCTACCCGAGTGCCGCATAAACACATTTTTTGTTTAAAATGGAAACGATTGAAACCAAATTACTTTAATTTTGTAATGCCTTACTTGTCTTTCACAGACAATCCAAGTACAAAAATAAAATGCAATTGGAGGCGTACCCGAATTTTATTACAGTAAAACATGTAAAAATGACCACATCTGTAAACTGACCTCCTGTTTTGCAAAGTGACCGATTCCAATATGTTCTGATAGAAATTGAACATTTTTTATTCATTTATTTCCAATACAGAGACCATCTGTAAATTTTGACTATTTTTCCATATTTTATAACCATTTTCAAAAGATGGTCGTATCTATTTGTATTCGAAACCGCTACGATGTTTTAGTGTCGATGTTTATATCTCTAGTATTTCCAGTATGGAAACCAAATACAATGTACTAAATTTTGCGTGGACATTTCAGTTAGAATTAAGGTGTGCGGGGAATATAATTCTAGTGATGATGAACAGACAGAAGCGAATGAATTAAAAAGGAAGGATGGCACAATATGGCAGCGAAACTCTATGTAAAACCGAACCTTGTTGTTAATAAAAATTATCAAATTTTAATTATAATATTAACATAAAATTAAAATTTAAAACAAATTTCATTCAAAATGTACAGAAATTAAACATTGATGAAGATACAAATTCGGTTGTAAACACAAGGGAACGATATAAATCCTGTTAATTAACAAAAAATATCATGTGATAAAAAAAAAACGATCAAATCGCTGAAAAATAAAATCAATTGATACAAAAAATTCTATTTTCTCCTTACGAGTTAAAATTATGTTTACTTTTTGATCAAAAGAAAAGAATAGAAAAAAATGATCCTGTAAGTTTGTTTATTTTTGTTTTTTAAATCTTCAAACATTTTACTACCTACTAAACCACATTCATCTAACAAACACATTTTTAAATTGGAAATATTAACGTACCAATTACATAAAATAAGAAATATTCGAGGACATAATTTAGCAAAGACACAGAAATTTTTTTTCGTAGTACAATTTATTAACACTTGGCTCATATGTTGCTGCAAAGTTAGCGGTGACACTTACTATTTATAGTTATTCAATGCTACAACGAGCGTCCTTTACTAAAATAATTTTTCTTTTCAAAACTAACCTAAAAATTAAATTCTTTCTATTGCCTTCTCTTCGCTACTTTTTCGTCATATTATACGTATATAACCAAAACCCTCTCTTTTAATAGAGTATATAATACGTACTACTACATATTTATGTAAAACACAGAAGTAAAGAATGAAATTTCATTATTTTTCTTTTATGTATAATGCGAATTGAATGCATAATATTATATACTATACCAAAACTCACATAGTATTCAAAAATATATAAAATGTTATACATATACACAGACAGCCGAAATAAACGGCTAAAAATTTAAATTGATAGAGAAACAATTGATGTACATAAATGCATTTATGATTTTCGATTTGTATAGGTAGATAGTTTCGAATTTAGAAAAATCATCGACAGGTAATTATTTGCAATTAAAGTTAAAAAGTTACAAAATTCCCTATTTATACTAAAATCTAGGTTCGAAACAACTAGACAGGTATAAAAAAAAATTATGGTTACGTTATGATTTAGGAAATGGAGTGGGCCACTAATTTTGGTGCTGGTCCACTAATTTAAATAAAGACAATGTTACTATTGCGTCATCGGTGTTCATCAAATGTTCGGTGGTTGCTATATAATATCTCATACGCATCCAGTTTCCATTTTTGATGTATAGTTTTTATAATTTTTGAATTTATGTTGTCTATTGTGTTACTATTTTCAAACATATGTACAGCGACGCTCGATTTGGTTCGGTCTGCTTTCTTTGAATCTCGTACTAAACTCTCTAGAAGTTTGCCCGATATATGAATCCTGGCAATCAGTGTATTTTATCTGATATATATCGGAACGATGCAAGTGTGGTTCCTTATCCTTATAGTTATTTTTTAATTGTATTGAATGGTATATTGACTAATTCAATATTACGTTTCTAAAAAAACTCTGCAGTTTGTTCATGATTGCCGGGGAATATGGTAAGATTATATGGGCTTTAACAGGTTTCTTACAAGTTGACAATGTGGATAAAAGTCACTGCGGTTTCTCTTATAAATTTAATCTCCTCAATAAATTCCGGTGGTTCCATTGGGATACTAAAAAGTCGGTGAGTCATTGAACGGAAAGTTGCTGGCTTGTTTGTGGGTGAGGAAAATGATCTATTGTAATGAATCTTTGTACAGGATGGCTTTCTTCAAAAACCAAATTTGAGTTTCTTATTGTGCGTTCTTATGATTTTGATATCCAGGAAATTTAAGACATTGTCTGCCTATGTGTCCATGGTGAATTTAATAAATCGGTTTATGCTATTTATGTGGTTGAAAACAGATGGTAAGACCCTTCTTTTGACAACTACAATTATATCATCCACATCACGGTACCAAACTCTTGGGAAACGCTCATACTGTTTTTTTAAATGTTCTTCAAAATGACTCTTAAATATATTACTCAAATTATGTGCTAATTTGCTTCCCATGGAAGTGTCAGAAGTTTGTTGGTAATATTTATCTCTGATCTGGAAAAAGTTTTGGTTCATGCAAGTGGAGGTAATCTTAATGTATGCTTGAATTTTTGGTTGTGGTACTTGATTCTAACATGTGGTCCTCCAGATTGTTGGTATTTATCCAGATTGTTGGTATTATATACAGAAATAATGCTGTTACATCAAGGAAACTAAAAGTTGGTCGTCGACCAGGACCAAATCTTTAATTTTATTCACTAACACTTTGGAATTCTGAATACTGCTTTCTATAGAAGGTTTTGTTTCGTTTAGTTCCTTATGTAAACATTTATCCATATTTTCTGTAGGAGTAGAAATATTTATTATTAAAACACTATTTTTATAATCAACGCTTATCCATAATAACAACATCATTACCTTTATCTGCCACACAATAGACAACATAAATTCAAAAATAATATTTGATATTTTACATCAAAGATGGAAACTGGATGCGTATGAGTCATATTATATAGCAACCACCGAACATTTGATGAACACCGATGACGCAATAATAACATCGCCTTGATTTACATTAGTAGGCCAGCACCAAAACTAGTGGACCACCCCATTTTCTATATCATAACGTAACCATAATTTTTTTTTTTTTATACTTGTTTAGTAGTTTCGAACCTAGATTTTAGTATAAATAGGGAATTTTATAATTTTCTAACTTTAATTGCAAATAATACCTGTCGACGATTTTTCTAAAATCGAAACTAGTAGTGAATTTACGATATTAATAAAATCTTTTAGTTCTTAGAAACATACATTCATACATACATTTTTTATTTTGTGAAAATCATTGTTATTGTGGTTTTATTAAAAAGTGAAATTGTTGAAGTTTTGTAGTTTATAAGTTTATTTAGATTTTATGAGCGATATAATTAAATAAATAAGAATGCGACGAATAAAAAAACGAGGTGACTCTATTTTTGGTAGAAAACGCAACGCTTTAACAAAAAGAAATCGTCAAAAACGTTTACTAATAGCTGAAAAGGTACCGGAGCCGTGTAATTTAGAAACATCAAATGTAAATGATGTGCCCTCTCAGATGAACGAAATGGAAAACTTTGCAGAAACAGAACCAATTAATTCAGCAATTAACCCGGAATTACCTCAGGAGAATATTTCCACAAATGTTAAAAACTCAATTTTTCATATTGAAGGCAACCGAATAGTTTCATTGCTTAATTTTTTTGAACAATTAAAGCTCATAAGTATGCACTCAAGTTTGTTTAATTGTAACTTATCAAATTTGGTTATATTGAGAGAACATAGGCGTGGTTTAAATTCAAAGCTTTTTTTAAATGTAATATGTGTAATGCTGATTTTTCGTTCGACACTTGTTCGACAGACGATGCACATTTAAATTTAAATTATTTATCTGTTGTCGGCGGTATTGCAATTGGTGCAGGTTTCATGCAGACAGAAGAATATATGGAATATTCTTGCGGTGCTGAATATTCCATATATGTCAACGAAAACTTTTGGTGAAATCCAAAACAAAGTGCAAATTGATATTTCATCTGCCGCTAAAAATGAAATGCAGATTGCTGCTATGGAAGCTAAAACTATTACAATTGCAAAACATAACCAACATATGGGAGTAGCAGCGATTATTCATCTTTATCAGGAGTCGCATCAATTGTTGCACATGATACGGGTAAGGTTGTATGGAACAAAGTCGCGAACAAATATTGTGTAGTATGTACAAAGCACTCACCAGAAACGGTACCTGAACATGTTTGCAATGCAAACTATAGAGGTTACTCAACTGCTATGGAAGCGGAATTGATACTTGAAGGTTTTACAGAAAGTGAAAAGTTATATGGTGTCCGTTACAATCAGATAATAGCCGATGGCGATAGCAATGTTTATAAAAAATTCTTGATGCTAGACCTTACAAAAACACCCACATTGAAAAAATCGAATGTCGAAATCATTTACTACGTAATTTTCGTAAAAAGATGAGAGAGGTTGTAGTAAATACTACGTTTCCAATAAGATTTCGAAAAATGTTAGGCTCAAATTTAAAACGGATTTCTGTTGGCATTACTAAAGCTGTACAATACCGAAAAAAATGGAGAATATTTCGTTGCATGGGAAAACTATTATGCTGCAAAAAGATTTTGATAACGCTCCATTCCACATATTTGGTCAGCATAGAAATTGTGATGCTTATTTTTGTAATAAGGAAAAGTCGGATGAACAAAATTTGGTGCCCGAGATGCAGAAGTGTGGTATTTTGGAAAAAATTGGCTCAATTATCCGTAGATTACGAATTAATGCAAAAAGCTTCCTATATGACGTCGACTCAAGTCGAGTTGAACATTTGCACGCACTAATTGCCAAAACTATTGGAGGAAAACGGGTAAATTTTTCGAAGAAACAGTCATATACCAGTAGGGCACAATTTGCAGTATTACAACATAACACTCTTCGTGCTCATTATACTTTTCAAAAGTGGATAATGCAAAAAACTTCAGATTCGCACATCATTAGTGTTGAAAAAAGTCGTCACGACAAAAATATAAAAAGACCAAAGAAAGATGATCCAAATAGAAGATCTGTTAAAAAACGAAAGATTATGGGACCAGATTCAAATTATGGTGAGAATTGTGAAAAGCCAAATTTGAGTCCAATAGACACTCACAATGAAAAGGAGAGAATTTTATCGCTTCTTGCATTTGAATCAGAAAATCGTATAAGGTTGGAAAGAGAGACGATTTCACAGGCAAATTGTATCAAATTTTTTGATTGATTGATTTTGAATGTACTGCCAAGCATTAAGCAGGATATCCCGGAAAGCTCCGGGCCCACAGTACACCCGTTTTTACATATACTTGGAAGGATATGGAAGGATACTAGTTAAATTATTGAGATCGACCCGGTTACAGACACCTTGGCGGGCAATAGTTAGTAAATTTGTGTGGGTTAGGGAAAGGAAAAGTATGTTAGTTATGACTTAATTGGTCCGATTTCCCGGTATCCAATATTCAAACTACTGTTAGTGTAAGACAATCACATTTTTGTTGTACTGCTCTGCATTCTGCCATCTCTTATCAGCAACTCCAATGTGCCACCACTCATCTGTAATCTGCAGAGGTTTCCTGAAAGCAAAATCTATTAATGAACTAATTGCTCTTAGCCATAGACTGTAAGAAATAGAATTAATTTCAATCTGAAATTGTAATTTAATTAATTATAATATTATAAAATTATAATTCTGCAATCCATATGCTGTAATAAATTTGATTAGTTTCCCTTGAAATTTGTTCCGTTGTTCTCTAAAAGAGACCACCCAAATATTACGAACAGACAAAACCAATCTACACTCCAACAAAACTAAAAGATCCTAAGAATTACAAATACTTAAAAACAAATAAATTTAGAGTTATTAGTTAATATAGAAATATTTTGTCTATTTAATATATTTTATTTATTTGTATATAGATTATAAAATATTTGCAAACTACATTTTCCTAATTTATTTGTTGAACTGCCCAAAAATTCAACAAATCGAATTTTATTAAAATAATTAAACAACTGAAATTGATCGAATCCACAGTTTTTTAGCAATTACACAATGTACTTGCATTAAAATCCTGTTTATATTTACTTTAAGACCAAAAACACTAGAAATCGAATTTTAATAAAATAATTAAACAATTGAACTTGATCAAATCCACCGTTTTTTAGCAATTACACAATGTACTTGCATTAAAATCCTATTTATATTTACTTTAAAACCAAAAACACTAGAAATCGAATTTTAATAAAATAATTAAACAATTGAACTTGATCAAATCCACCGTTTTTTAGCAATTACACAATGTACTTGCATTAAAATCCTATTTATATTTACTTTAAAACCAAAAACACTAGAAATCGAATTTTATTAAAATAATTGAACAATTGAACTTGATCAAATCTACCGTTTTTTAGCAATTACACAATGTACTTGCATTAAAATCCTATTTATATTTGCTTTAAAACCAAAAACACTAGAAATCGAATTTTATTAAAATAATTAAACAATTGAACTTGATCAAATCCACCGATTTTTAGCAATTACACAATGTACTTGCATTAAAATCCTGTTTATATTTACTTTAAAACCAAAAACACTAGAAATCGAATTTTATTAAAATAATTGAACAATTGAACTTGATCAAATCTACCGTTTTTTAGCAATTACACAATGTACTTGCATTAAAATCCTATTTATATTTACGTTAAAACCAAAAACACTAGAAATCGAATTTTATTAAAATAATTGAACAATTGAACTTGATCAAATCCACCGTTTTTTAGCAATTACACAATGTACTTGCATTAAAATCCTATTTATATTTACGTTAAAACCAAAAACACTAGAAATCGAATTTTATTAAAATAATTTAACAATTGAACTTGATCAAATCCACCGTTTTTTAGCAATTACACAATGTACTTGCATTAAAATCCTATTTATATTTACTTTAAAACCAAAAACACTAGAAATCGAATTTTAATAAAATAATTAAACAATTGAACTTGATCAAATCCACCGTTTTTTAGCAATTACACAATGTACTTGCATTAAAATCCTATTTATATTTGCTTTAAAACCAAAAACACTAGAAATCGAATTTTATTAAAATAATTTAACAATTGAACTTGATCAAATCCACCGTTTTTTAGCAATTACACAATGTACTTGCATTAAAATCCTATTTATATTTGCTTTAAAACCAAAAACATTTGAAATCGAATTTTATTAAAATAATTGAACAATTGAACTTGATCAAATCTACCGTTTTTTAGCAATTACACAATGTACTTGCATTAAAATCCTATTTATATTTACTTTAAAACCAAAAACACTAGAAATCGAATTTTATTAAAATAATTGAACAATTAAACTTGATCAAATCTACCGTTTTTTAGCAATTACACAATGTACTTGCATTAAAATCCTATTTATATTTACGTTAAAACCAAAAACTCTAGAAATCGAATTTTATTAAAATAATTTAACAATTGAACTTGATCAAATCCACCGTTTTTTAGCAATTACACAATGTACTTGCATTAAAATCATATTTATATTTGCTTTAAAACCAAAAACACTAGAAATCGAATTTTATTAAAATAATTGAACAATTGAACTTGATCAAATCTACCGTTTTTTAGCAATTACACAATGTACTTGCATTAAAATCCTATTTATATTTGCTTTAAAACCAAAAAAACACTAGAAATCGAATTTTATTAAAATAATTGAACAATTGAACTTGATCAAATCTACCGTTTTTTAGCAATTACACAATGTACTTGCATTAAAATCCTGTTTATATTTACTTTAAAACCAAAAACACTAGAAATCGAATTTTAATAAAATAATTAAACAATTGAACTTGATCAAATCCACCGTTTTTTAGCAATTACACAATGTACTTGCATTAAAATCCTATTTATATTTACTTTAAAACCAAAAACACTAGAAATCGAATTTTATTAAAATAATTGAACAATTGAACTTGATCAAATCTACCGTTTTTTAGCAATTACACAATGTACTTGCATTAAAATCCTATTTATATTTACGTTAAAACCAAAAACACTAGAAATCGAATTTTATTAAAATAATTGAACAATTGAACTTGATCAAATCCACCGTTTTTTAGCAATTACACAATGTACTTGCATTAAAATCCTATTTATATTTACGTTAAAACCAAAAACACTAGAAATCGAATTTTATTAAAATAATTGAACAATTGAACTTGATCAAATCTACCGTTTTTTAGCAATTACACAATGTACTTGCATTAAAATCCTGTTTATATTTACTTTAAAACCAAAAACACTAGAAATCGAATTTTAATAAAATAATTAAACAATTGAACTTGATCAAATCCACCGATTTTTAGCAATTACACAATGTACTTGCATTAAAATCCTGTTTATATTTACTTTAAAACCAAAAACACTAGAAATCGAATTTTATTAAAATAATTGAACAATTAAACTTGATCAAATCTACCGTTTTTTAGCAATTACACAATGTACTTGCATTAAAATCCTATTTATATTTACGTTAAAACCAAAAACACTAGAAATCGAATTTTATTAAAATAATTGAACAATTGAACTTGATCAAATCCACCGTTTTTTAGCAATTACACAATGTACTTGCATTAAAATCCTATTTATATTTACTTTAAAACCAAAAACACTAGAAATCGAATTTTAATAAAATAATTAAACAATTGAACTTGATCAAATCCACCGTTTTTTAGCAATTACACAATGTACTTGCATTAAAATCCTATTTATATTTACTTTAAAACCAGAAACACTAGAAATCGAATTTTATTAAAATAATTTAACAATTGAACTTGATCAAATCCACCGTTTTTTAGCAATTACACAATGTACTTGCATTAAAATCCTATTTATATTTACTTTAAAACCAAAAACACTAGAAATCGAATTTTAATAAAATAATTAAACAATTGAACTTGATCAAATCCACCGTTTTTTAGCAATTACACAATGTACTTGCATTAAAATCCTATTTATATTTGCTTTAAAAACCAAAAACACTAGAAATCGAATTTTATTAAAATAATTTAACAATTGAACTTGATCAAATCCACCGTTTTTTAGCAATTACACAATGTACTTGCATTAAAATCCTATTTATATTTGCTTTAAAACCAAAAACATTAGAAATCGAATTTTATTAAAATAATTGAACAATTGAACTTGATCAAATCTACCGTTTTTTAGCAATTACACAATGTACTTGCATTAAAATCCTATTTATATTTACTTTAAAACCAAAAACACTAGAAATCGAATTTTATTAAAATAATTGAACAATTAAACTTGATCAAATCTACCGTTTTTTAGCAATTACACAATGTACTTGCATTAAAATCCTATTTATATTTACGTTAAAACCAAAAACTCTAGAAATCGAATTTTATTAAAATAATTTAACAATTGAACTTGATCAAATCCACCGTTTTTTAGCAATTACACAATGTACTTGCATTAAAATCATATTTATATTTGCTTTAAAACCAAAAACACTAGAAATCGAATTTTATTAAAATAATTGAACAATTGAACTTGATCAAATCTACCGTTTTTTAGCAATTACACAATGTACTTGCATTAAAATCCTATTTATATTTGCTTTAAAACCAAAAACACTAGAAATCGAATTTTATTAAAATAATTAAACAATTGAACTTGATCAAATCCACCGTTTTTTAGCAATTACACAATGTACTTGCATTAAAATCCTATTTATATTTACTTTAAAACCAAAAAACACTAGAAATCGAATTTTATTAAAATAATTGAACAATTGAACTTGATCAAATCTACCGTTTTTTAGCAATTACACAATGTACTTGCATTAAAATCCTGTTTATATTTACTTTAAAACCAAAAACACTAGAAATCGAATTTTATTAAAATAATTGAACAATTGAACTTGATCAAATCTACCGTTTTTTAGCAATTACACAATGTACTTGCATTAAAATCCTATTTATATTTACGTTAAAACCAAAAACACTAGAAATCGAATTTTATTAAAATAATTAAACAATTGAACTTGATCAAATCCACCGTTTTTTAGCAATTACACAATGTACTTGCATTAAAATCCTATTTATATTTACGTTAAAACCAAAAACACTAGAAATCGAATTTTATTAAAATAATTTAACAATTGAACTTGATCAAATCCACCGTTTTTTAGCAATTACACAATGTACTTGCATTAAAATCATATTTATATTTGCTTTAAAACCAAAAACACTAGAAATCGAATTTTATTAAAATAATTGAACAATTGAACTTGATCAAATCCACCCTTTTTTAGCAATTACACAATGTACTTGCATTAAAATTCTATTTATATTTGCTTTAAAACCAAAAACACTAGAAATCGAATTTTATTAAAATAATTAAACAATTGAACTTGATCAAATCCACCGTTTTTTAGCAATTACACAATGTACTTGCATTAAAATCCTGTTTATATTTACTTTAAAACCAAAAACACTAGAAATCGAATTTTAATAAAATAATTAAACAATTGAACTTGATCAAATCCACCGATTTTTAGCAATTACACAATGTACTTGCATTAAAATCCTGTTTATATTTACTTTAAAACCAAAAACACTAGAAATCGAATTTTATTAAAATAATTGAACAATTAAACTTGATCAAATCTACCGTTTTTTAGCAATTACACAATGTACTTGCATTAAAATCCTATTTATATTTACGTTAAAACCAAAAACACTAGAAATCGAATTTTATTAAAATAATTGAACAATTGAACTTGATCAAATCCACCGTTTTTTAGCAATTACACAATGTACTTGCATTAAAATCCTATTTATATTTACTTTAAAACCAAAAACACTAGAAATCGAATTTTAATAAAATAATTAAACAATTGAACTTGATCAAATCCACCGTTTTTTAGCAATTACACAATGTACTTGCATTAAAATCCTATTTATATTTACTTTAAAACCAGAAACACTAGAAATCGAATTTTATTAAAATAATTTAACAATTGAACTTGATCAAATCCACCGTTTTTTAGCAATTACACAATGTACTTGCATTAAAATCCTATTTATATTTACTTTAAAACCAAAAACACTAGAAATCGAATTTTAATAAAATAATTAAACAATTGAACTTGATCAAATCCACCGTTTTTTAGCAATTACACAATGTACTTGCATTAAAATCCTATTTATATTTGCTTTAAAAACCAAAAACACTAGAAATCGAATTTTATTAAAATAATTTAACAATTGAACTTGATCAAATCCACCGTTTTTTAGCAATTACACAATGTACTTGCATTAAAATCCTATTTATATTTGCTTTAAAACCAAAAACATTAGAAATCGAATTTTATTAAAATAATTGAACAATTGAACTTGATCAAATCTACCGTTTTTTAGCAATTACACAATGTACTTGCATTAAAATCCTATTTATATTTGCTTTAAAACCAAAAACACTAGAAATCGAATTTTATTAAAATAATTGAACAATTGAACTTGATCAAATCTACCGTTTTTTAGCAATTACACAATGTACTTGCATTAAAATCCTATTTATATTTACGTTAAAACCAAAAACACTAGAAATCGAATTTTATTAAAATAATTTAACAATTGAACTTGATCAAATCCACCGTTTTTTAGCAATTACACAATGTACTTGCATTAAAATCCTATTTATATTTGCTTTAAAACCAAAAACACTAGAAATCGAATTTTATTAAAATAATTGAACAATTGAACTTGATCAAATCTACCGTTTTTTAGCAATTACACAATGTACTTGCATTAAAATCCTATTTATATTTACGTTAAAACCAAAAACACTAGAAATCGAATTTTATTAAAATAATTTAACAATTGAACTTGATCAAATCCACCGTTTTTTAGCAATTACACAATGTACTTGCATTAAAATCATATTTATATTTGCTTTAAAACCAAAAACACTAGAAATCGAATTTTATTAAAATAATTGAACAATTGAACTTGATCAAATCTACCGTTTTTTAGCAATTACACAATGTACTTGCATTAAAATTCTATTTATATTTGCTTTAAAACCAAAAACACTAGAAATCGAATTTTATTAAAATAATTAAACAATTGAACTTGATCAAATCCACCGTTTTTTAGCAATTACACAATGTACTTGCATTAAAATCCTATTTATATTTACTTTAAAACCAAAAACACTAGAAATCGAATTTTAATAAAATAATTAAACAATTGAACTTGATCAAATCCACCGTTTTTTAGCAATTACACAATGTACTTGCATTAAAATCCTATTTATGTTTGCTTTAAAACCAAAAACACTAGAAATAAAATTTTATTAAAATAATTAAACAATTGAACTTGATCAAATCCACCGTTTTTTAGCAATTACACAATGTACTTGCATTAAAATCCTATTTATATTTGCTTTAAAACCAAAAACACTAGAAATCGAATTTTATTAAAATAATTGAACAATTGAACTTGATCAAATCTACCGTTTTTTAGCAATTACACAATGTACTTGCATTAAAATCCTGTTTATATTTACTTTAAAACCAAAAACACTAGAAATCGAATTTTAATAAAATAATTAAACAATTGAACTTGATCAAATCCACCGTTTTTTAGCAATTACACAATGTACTTGCATTAAAATCCTATTTATATTTACTTTAAAACCAAAAACACTAGAAATCGAATTTTATTAAAATAATTTAACAATTGAACTTGATCAAATCCACCGTTTTTTAGCAATTACACAATGTACTTGCATTAAAATCCTATTTATATTTGCTTTAAAACCAAAAACACTAGAAATCGAATTTTATAAAAATAATTGAACAATTGAACTTGATCAAATCCACCGTTTTTTAGCAATTACACAATGTACTTGCATTAAAATCCTATTTATATTTACGTTAAAACCAAAAACACTAGAAATCGAATTTTATTAAAATAATTTAACAATTGAACTTGATCAAATCCACCGTTTTTTAGCAATTACAAAATGTACTTGCATTAAAATCCTATTTATATTTGCTTTAAAACCAAAAACACTAGAAATCGAATTTTATTAAAATAATTGAACAATTGAACTTGATCAAATCCACCGTTTTTTAGCAATTACACAATGTACTTGCATTAAAATCCTATTTATATTTACGTTAAAACCAAAAACACTAGAAATCGAATTTTATTAAAATAATTTAACAATTGAACTTGATCAAATCCACCGTTTTTTAGCAATTACACAATGTACCTGTATTAAAATCCTATTTATATTTGCTTTAAAACCAAAAACACTAGAAATCGAATTTTATTAAAATAATTAAACAATTGAACTTGATCAAATCCACCGTTTTTTAGCAATTACACAATGTACTTGCATCAAAATCCTATTTATATTTACTTTAAAACCAAAAAACACTAGAAATCGAATTTTATTAAAATAATTGAACAATTGAACTTGATCAAATCTACCGTTTTTTAGCAATTACACAATGTACTTGCATTAAAATCCTATTTATGTTTGCTTTAAAACCAAAAACACTAGAAATCGAATTTTATTAAAATAATTTAACAATTGAACTTGATCAAATCTACCGTTTTTTAGCAATTACACAATGTACTTGCATTAAAATCCTATTTATATTTACTTTAAAACCAAAAACACTAGAAATCGAATTTTATTAAAATAATTGAACAATTGAACTTGATCAAATCTACCGTTTTTTAGCAATTACACAATGTACTTGCATTAAAATCCTGTTTATATTTACTTTAAAACCAAAAACACTAGAAATCGAATTTTAATAAAATAATTAAACAATTGAACTTGATCAAATCCACCGTTTTTTAGCAATTACACAATGTACTTGCATTAAAATCCTATTTATATTTACTTTAAAACCAAAAACACTAGAAATCGAATTTTATTAAAATAATTAAACAATTGAACTTGATCAAATCCACCGTTTTTTAGCAATTACACAATGTACTTGCATCAAAATCCTATTTATATTTGCTTTAAAACCAAAAACACTAGAAATCGAATTTTATTAAAATAATTAAACAATTGAACTTGATCAAATCCACCGTTTTTTAGCAATTACACAATGTACTTGCATTAAAATCCTATTTATATTTACGTTAAAACCAAAAACACTAGAAATCGAATTTTATTAAAATAATTGAACAATTGAACTTGATCAAATCCACCGTTTTTTAGCAATTACACAATGTACTTGCATTAAAATCCTGTTTATATTTACTTTAAAACCAAAAACACTAGAAATCGAATTTTATTAAAATAATTGAACAATTGAACTTGATCAAATCCACCGTTTTTTAGCAATTACACAATGTACTTGCATTAAAATCCTATTTATATTTACTTTAAAACCAAAAACACTAGAAATCGAATTTTAATAAAATAATTAAACAATTGAACTTGATCAAATCCACCGTTTTTTAGCAATTACACAATGTACTTGCATTAAAATCCTATTTATATTTACTTTAAAACCAAAAAATACTAGAAATCGAATTTTATTAAAATAATTGAACAATTGAACTTGATCAAATCTACCGTTTTTTAGCAATTACACAATGTACTTGCATTAAAATCCTGTTTATATTTACTTTAAAACCAAAAACACTAGAAATCGAATTTTAATAAAATAATTAAACAATTGAACTTGATCAAATCCACCGTTTTTTAGCAATTACACAATGTACTTGCATTAAAATCCTATTTATATTTACTTTAAAACCAAAAACACTAGAAATCGAATTTTAATAAAATAATTAAACAATTGAACTTGATCAAATCCACCGTTTTTTAGCAATTACACAATGTACTTGCATCAAAATCCTATTTATATTTGCTTTAAAACCAAAAACACTAGAAATCGAATTTTATTAAAATAATTAAACAATTGAACTTGATCAAATCCACCGTTTTTTAGCAATTACACAATGTACTTGCATTAAAATCCTATTTATATTTGCTTTAAAACCAAAAACACTAGAAATCGAATTTTATTAAAATAATTGAACAATTGAACTTGATCAAATCCACCGTTTTTTAGCAATTACACAATGTACTTGCATTAAAATCCTATTTATATTTACGTTAAAACCAAAAACACTAGAAATCGAATTTTATTAAAATAATTTAACAATTGAACTTGATCAAATCTACCGTTTTTTAGCAATTACACAATGTACTTGCATTAAAATCCTATTTATATTTACGTTAAAACCAAAAACACTAGAAATCGAATTTTATTAAAATAATTGAACAATTGAACTTGATCAAATCCACCGTTTTTTAGCAATTACACAATGTACTTGCATTAAAATCCTATTTATATTTACGTTAAAACCAAAAACACTAAAAATCGAATTTTATTAAAATAATTTAACAATTGAACTTGATCAAATCCACCGTTTTTTAGCAATTACACAATGTACTTGCATTAAAATCCTATTTATATTTGCTTTAAAACCAAAAACACTAGAAATCGAATTTTATTAAAATAATTGAACAATTGAACTTGATCAAATCCACCGTTTTTTAGCAATTACACAATGTACTTGCATTAAAATCCTATTTATATTTGCTTTAAAACCAAAAACACTAGAAATCGAATTTTATTAAAATAATTGAACAATTGAACTTGATCAAATCTACCGTTTTTTAGCAATTACACAATGTACTTGCATTAAAATCCTATTTATATTTACTTTAAAACCAAAAACACTAGAAATCGAATTTTATTAAAATAATTGAACAATTGAACTTGATCAAATCCACCGTTTTTTAGCAATTACACAATGTACTTGCATTAAAATCCTATTTATATTTACGTTAAAACCAAAACCACTAGAAATCGAATTTTATTAAAATAATTGAACAATTGAACTTGATCAAATCTACCGTTTTTTAGCAATTACACAATGTACTTGCATTAAAATCCTATTTATATTTGCTTTAAAACCAAAAACACTAGAAATTGAATTTTATTAAAATAATTAAACAATTGAACTTGATCAAATCCACCGTTTTTTAGCAATTACACAATGTACTTGCATTAAAATTCTATTTATATTTACTTTAAAACCAAAAAACACTAGAAATCGAATTTTATTAAAATAATTGAACAATTGAACTTGATCAAATCTACCGTTTTTTAGCAATTACACAATGTACTTGCATTAAAATCCTGTTTATATTTACTTTAAAACCAAAAACACTAGAAATCGAATTTTATTAAAATAATTGAACAATTGAACTTGATCAAATCTACCGTTTTTTAGCAATTACACAATGTACTTGCATTAAAATCCTGTTTATATTTACTTTAAAACCAAAAACACTAGAAATCGAATTTTATTAAAATAATTAAACAATTGAACTTGATCAAATCCACCGTTTTTTAGCAATTACACAATGTACTTGCATCAAAATCCTATTTATATTTGCTTTAAAACCAAAAACACTAGAAATCGAATTTTATTAAAATAATTAAACAATTGAACTTGATCAAATCCACCGTTTTTTAGCAATTACACAATGTACTTGCATTAAAATCCTATTTATATTTACTTTAAAACCAAAAAACACTAGAAATCGAATTTTATTAAAATAATTGAACAATTGAACTTGATCAAATCTACCCTTTTTTAGCAATTACACAATGTACTTGCATTAAAATCCTGTTTATATTTACTTTAAAACCAAAAACACTAGAAATCGAATTTTATTAAAATAATTGAACAATTGAACTTGATCAAATCCACCGTTTTTTAGCAATTACACAATGTACTTGTATTAAAATCCTATTTATATTTGCTTTAAAACCAAAAACACTAGAAATCGAATTTTATTAAAATAATTAAACAATTGAACTTGATCAAATCCACCGTTTTTTAGCAATTACACAATGTACTTGCATCAAAATCCTATTTATATTTACTTTAAAACCAAAAAACACTAGAAATCGAATTTTATTAAAATAATTGAACAATTGAACTTGATCAAATCTACCGTTTTTTAGCAATTACACAATGTACTTGCATTAAAATCCTATTTATGTTTGCTTTAAAACCAAAAACACTAGAAATCGAATTTTATTAAAATAATTTAACAATTGAACTTGATCAAATCTACCGTTTTTTAGCAATTACACAATGTACTTGCATTAAAATCCTATTTATATTTACTTTAAAACCAAAAACACTAGAAATCGAATTTTATTAAAATAATTGAACAATTGAACTTGATCAAATCTACCGTTTTTTAGCAATTACACAATGTACTTGCATTAAAATCCTGTTTATATTTACTTTAAAACCAAAAACACTAGAAATCGAATTTTAATAAAATAATTAAACAATTGAACTTGATCAAATCCACCGTTTTTTAGCAATTACACAATGTACTTGCATTAAAATCCTATTTATATTTACGTTAAAACCAAAACCACTAGAAATCGAATTTTATTAAAATAATTGAACAATTGAACTTGATCAAATCTACCGTTTTTTAGCAATTACACAATGTACTTGCATTAAAATCCTATTTATATTTGCTTTAAAACCAAAAACACTAGAAATTGAATTTTATTAAAATAATTAAACAATTGAACTTGATCAAATCCACCGTTTTTTAGCAATTACACAATGTACTTGCATTAAAATTCTATTTATATTTACTTTAAAACCAAAAAACACTAGAAATCGAATTTTATTAAAATAATTGAACAATTGAACTTGATCAAATCTACCGTTTTTTAGCAATTACACAATGTACTTGCATTAAAATCCTGTTTATATTTACTTTAAAACCAAAAACACTAGAAATCGAATTTTATTAAAATAATTGAACAATTGAACTTGATCAAATCTACCGTTTTTTAGCAATTACACAATGTACTTGCATTAAAATCCTGTTTATATTTACTTTAAAACCAAAAACACTAGAAATCGAATTTTATTAAAATAATTAAACAATTGAACTTGATCAAATCCACCGTTTTTTAGCAATTACACAATGTACTTGCATCAAAATCCTATTTATATTTGCTTTAAAACCAAAAACACTAGAAATCGAATTTTATTAAAATAATTAAACAATTGAACTTGATCAAATCCACCGTTTTTTAGCAATTACACAATGTACTTGCATTAAAATCCTATTTATATTTACTTTAAAACCAAAAAACACTAGAAATCGAATTTTATTAAAATAATTGAACAATTGAACTTGATCAAATCTACCCTTTTTTAGCAATTACACAATGTACTTGCATTAAAATCCTGTTTATATTTACTTTAAAACCAAAAACACTAGAAATCGAATTTTATTAAAATAATTGAACAATTGAACTTGATCAAATCCACCGTTTTTTAGCAATTACACAATGTACTTGTATTAAAATCCTATTTATATTTGCTTTAAAACCAAAAACACTAGAAATCGAATTTTATTAAAATAATTAAACAATTGAACTTGATCAAATCCACCGTTTTTTAGCAATTACACAATGTACTTGCATCAAAATCCTATTTATATTTACTTTAAAACCAAAAAACACTAGAAATCGAATTTTATTAAAATAATTGAACAATTGAACTTGATCAAATCTACCGTTTTTTAGCAATTACACAATGTACTTGCATTAAAATCCTATTTATGTTTGCTTTAAAACCAAAAACACTAGAAATCGAATTTTATTAAAATAATTTAACAATTGAACTTGATCAAATCTACCGTTTTTTAGCAATTACACAATGTACTTGCATTAAAATCCTATTTATATTTACTTTAAAACCAAAAACACTAGAAATCGAATTTTATTAAAATAATTGAACAATTGAACTTGATCAAATCTACCGTTTTTTAGCAATTACACAATGTACTTGCATTAAAATCCTGTTTATATTTACTTTAAAACCAAAAACACTAGAAATCGAATTTTAATAAAATAATTAAACAATTGAACTTGATCAAATCCACCGTTTTTTAGCAATTACACAATGTACTTGCATTAAAATCCTATTTATATTTACTTTAAAACCAAAAACACTAGAAATCGAATTTTATTAAAATAATTAAACAATTGAACTTGATCAAATCCACCGTTTTTTAGCAATTACACAATGTACTTGCATCAAAATCCTATTTATATTTGCTTTAAAACCAAAAACACTAGAAATCGAATTTTATTAAAATAATTAAACAATTGAACTTGATCAAATCCACCGTTTTTTAGCAATTACACAATGTACTTGCATTAAAATCCTATTTATATTTACGTTAAAACCAAAAACACTAGAAATCGAATTTTATTAAAATAATTGAACAATTGAACTTGATCAAATCCACCGTTTTTTAGCAATTACACAATGTACTTGCATTAAAATCCTATTTATATTTGCTTTAAAACCAAAAACACTAGAAATCGAATTTTATTAAAATAATTGAACAATTGAACTTGATCAAATCCACCGTTTTTTAGCAATTACACAATGTACTTGCATTAAAATCCTATTTATATTTACTTTAAAACCAAAAACACTAGAAATCGAATTTTAATAAAATAATTAAACAATTGAACTTGATCAAATCCACCGTTTTTTAGCAATTACACAATGTACTTGCATCAAAATCCTATTTATATTTGCTTTAAAACCAAAAACACTAGAAATCGAATTTTATTAAAATAATTGAACAATTGAACTTGATCAAATCCACCGTTTTTTAGCAATTACACAATGTACTTGCATTAAAATCCTATTTATGTTTGCTTTAAAACCAAAAACACTAGAAATCGAATTTTATTAAAATAATTTAACAATTGAACTTGATCAAATCTACCGTTTTTTAGCAATTACACAATGTACTTGCATTAAAATCCTATTTTATTTACTTTAAAACCAAAAAACACTAGAAATCGAATTTTATTAAAATAATTGAACAATTGAACTTGATCAAATCTACCGTTTTTTAGCAATTACACAATGTACTTGCATTAAAATCCTGTTTATATTTACTTTAAAACCAAAAACACTAGAAATCGAATTTTATTAAAATAATTGAACAATTGAACTTGATCAAATCCACCGTTTTTTAGCAATTACACAATGTACTTGCATTAAAATCCTATTTATATTTACTTTAAAACCAAAAACACTAGAAATCGAATTTTAATAAAATAATTAAACAATTGAACTTGATCAAATCCACCGTTTTTTAGCAATTACACAATGTACTTGCATTAAAATCCTATTTATATTTACTTTAAAACCAAAAAACACTAGAAATCGAATTTTATTAAAATAATTGAACAATTGAACTTGATCAAATCTACCGTTTTTTAGCAATTACACAATGGACTTGCATTAAAATCCTGTTTATATTTACTTTAAAACCAAAAACACTAGAAATCGAATTTTAATAAAATAATTAAACAATTGAACTTGATCAAATCCACCGTTTTTTAGCAATTACACAATGTACTTGCATTAAAATCCTATTTATATTTACTTTAAAACCAAAAACACTAGAAATCGAATTTTAATAAAATAATTAAACAATTGAACTTGATCAAATCCACCGTTTTTTAGCAATTACACAATGTACTTGCATCAAAATCCTATTTATATTTGCTTTAAAACCAAAAACACTAGAAATCGAATTTTATTAAAATAATTAAACAATTGAACTTGATCAAATCCACCGTTTTTTAGCAATTACACAATGTACTTGCATTAAAATCCTATTTATATTTGCTTTAAAACCAAAAACACTAGAAATCGAATTTTATTAAAATAATTGAACAATTGAACTTGATCAAATCCACCGTTTTTTAGCAATTACACAATGTACTTGCATTAAAATCCTATTTATATTTACGTTAAAACCAAAAACACTAGAAATCGAATTTTATTAAAATAATTTAACAATTGAACTTGATCAAATCTACCGTTTTTTAGCAATTACACAATGTACTTGCATTAAAATCCTATTTATATTTACGTTAAAACCAAAAACACTAGAAATCGAATTTTATTAAAATAATTGAACAATTGAACTTGATCAAATCCACCGTTTTTTAGCAATTACACAATGTACTTGCATTAAAATCCTATTTATATTTACGTTAAAACCAAAAACACTAAAAATCGAATTTTATTAAAATAATTTAACAATTGAACTTGATCAAATCCACCGTTTTTTAGCAATTACACAATGTACTTGCATTAAAATCCTATTTATATTTGCTTTAAAACCAAAAACACTAGAAATCGAATTTTATTAAAATAATTGAACAATTGAACTTGATCAAATCCACCGTTTTTTAGCAATTACACAATGTACTTGCATTAAAATCCTATTTATATTTGCTTTAAAACCAAAAACACTAGAAATCGAATTTTATTAAAATAATTGAACAATTGAACTTGATCAAATCTACCGTTTTTTAGCAATTAAACAATGTACTTGCATTAAAATCCTATTTATATTTACTTTAAAACCAAAAACACTAGAAATCGAATTTTATTAAAATAATTGAACAATTGAACTTGATCAAATCCACCGTTTTTTAGCAATTACACAATGTACTTGCATTAAAATCCTATTTATATTTACGTTAAAACCAAAACCACTAGAAATCGAATTTTATTAAAATAATTGAACAATTGAACTTGATCAAATCTACCGTTTTTTAGCAATTACACAATGTACTTGCATTAAAATCCTATTTATATTTGCTTTAAAACCAAAAACACTAGAAATTGAATTTTATTAAAATAATTAAACAATTGAACTTGATCAAATCCACCGTTTTTTAGCAATTACACAATGTACTTGCATTAAAATCCTATTTATATTTACTTTAAAACCAAAAAACACTAGAAATCGAATTTTATTAAAATAATTGAACAATTGAACTTGATCAAATCTACCGTTTTTTAGCAATTACACAATGTACTTGCATTAAAATCCTGTTTATATTTACTTTAAAACCAAAAACACTAGAAATCGAATTTTATTAAAATAATTGAACAATTGAACTTGATCAAATCTACCGTTTTTTAGCAATTACACAATGTACTTGCATTAAAATCCTGTTTATATTTACTTTAAAACCAAAAACACTAGAAATCGAATTTTATTAAAATAATTAAACAATTGAACTTGATCAAATCCACCGTTTTTTAGCAATTACACAATGTACTTGCATCAAAATCCTATTTATATTTGCTTTAAAACCAAAAACACTAGAAATCGAATTTTATTAAAATAATTAAACAATTGAACTTGATCAAATCCACCGTTTTTTAGCAATTACACAATGTACTTGCATTAAAATCCTATTTATATTTACTTTAAAACCAAAAAACACTAGAAATCGAATTTTATTAAAATAATTGAACAATTGAACTTGATCAAATCTACCGTTTTTTAGCAATTACACAATGTACTTGCATTAAAATCCTGTTTATATTTACTTTAAAACCAAAAACACTAGAAATCGAATTTTATTAAAATAATTGAACAATTGAACTTGATCAAATCTACCGTTTTTTAGCAATTACACAATGTACTTGCATTAAAATCCTATTTATATTTACTTTAAAACCAAAAACACTAGAAATCGAATTTTATTAAAATAATTAAACAATTGAACTTGATCAAATCCACCGTTTTTTAGCAATTACACAATGTACTTGCATTAAAATCCTATTTATATTTGCTTTAAAACCAAAAACATTAGAAATCGAATTTTATTAAAATAATTGAACAATTGAACTTGATCAAATCTACCGTTTTTTAGCAATTACACAATGTACTTGCATTAAAATCCTGTTTATATTTACTTTAAAACCAAAAACACTAGAAATCGAATTTTATTAAAATAATTAAACAATTGAACTTGATCAAATCCACCGTTTTTTAGCAATTACACAATGTACTTGCATCAAAATCCTATTTATATTTGCTTTAAAACCAAAAACACTAGAAATCGAATTTTATTAAAATAATTAAACAATTGAACTTGATCAAATCCACCGTTTTTTAGCAATTACACAATGTACTTGCATTAAAATCCTATTTATATTTACGTTAAAACCAAAAACACTAGAAATCGAATTTTATTAAAATAATTTAACAATTGAACTTGATCAAATCTACCGTTTTTTAGCAATTACACAATGTACTTGCATTAAAATCCTATTTATATTTACGTTAAAACCAAAAACACTAGAAATCGAATTTTATTAAAATAATTGAACAATTGAACTTGATCAAATCCACCGTTTTTTAGCAATTACACAATGTACTTGCATTAAAATCCTATTTATATTTACGTTAAAACCAAAAACACTAAAAATCGAATTTTATTAAAATAATTTAACAATTGAACTTGATCAAATCCACCGTTTTTTAGCAATTACACAATGTACTTGCATTAAAATCCTATTTATATTTGCTTTAAAACCAAAAACACTAGAAATCGAATTTTATTAAAATAATTGAACAATTGAACTTGATCAAATCCACCGTTTTTTAGCAATTACACAATGTACTTGCATTAAAATCCTATTTATATTTGCTTTAAAACCAAAAACACTAGAAATCGAATTTTATTAAAATAATTGAACAATTGAACTTGATCAAATCTACCGTTTTTTAGCAATTAAACAATGTACTTGCATTAAAATCCTATTTATATTTACTTTAAAACCAAAAACACTAGAAATCGAATTTTATTAAAATAATTGAACAATTGAACTTGATCAAATCCACCGTTTTTTAGCAATTACACAATGTACTTGCATTAAAATCCTATTTATATTTACGTTAAAACCAAAACCACTAGAAATCGAATTTTATTAAAATAATTGAACAATTGAACTTGATCAAATCTACCGTTTTTTAGCAATTACACAATGTACTTGCATTAAAATCCTATTTATATTTGCTTTAAAACCAAAAACACTAGAAATTGAATTTTATTAAAATAATTAAACAATTGAACTTGATCAAATCCACCGTTTTTTAGCAATTACACAATGTACTTGCATTAAAATCCTATTTATATTTACTTTAAAACCAAAAAACACTAGAAATCGAATTTTATTAAAATAATTGAACAATTGAACTTGATCAAATCTACCGTTTTTTAGCAATTACACAATGTACTTGCATTAAAATCCTGTTTATATTTACTTTAAAACCAAAAACACTAGAAATCGAATTTTATTAAAATAATTGAACAATTGAACTTGATCAAATCTACCGTTTTTTAGCAATTACACAATGTACTTGCATTAAAATCCTGTTTATATTTACTTTAAAACCAAAAACACTAGAAATCGAATTTTATTAAAATAATTAAACAATTGAACTTGATCAAATCCACCGTTTTTTAGCAATTACACAATGTACTTGCATCAAAATCCTATTTATATTTGCTTTAAAACCAAAAACACTAGAAATCGAATTTTATTAAAATAATTAAACAATTGAACTTGATCAAATCCACCGTTTTTTAGCAATTACACAATGTACTTGCATTAAAATCCTATTTATATTTACTTTAAAACCAAAAAACACTAGAAATCGAATTTTATTAAAATAATTGAACAATTGAACTTGATCAAATCTACCGTTTTTTAGCAATTACACAATGTACTTGCATTAAAATCCTGTTTATATTTACTTTAAAACCAAAAACACTAGAAATCGAATTTTATTAAAATAATTGAACAATTGAACTTGATCAAATCTACCGTTTTTTAGCAATTACACAATGTACTTGCATTAAAATCCTATTTATATTTACTTTAAAACCAAAAACACTAGAAATCGAATTTTATTAAAATAATTAAACAATTGAACTTGATCAAATCCACCGTTTTTTAGCAATTACACAATGTACTTGCATTAAAATCCTATTTATATTTGCTTTAAAACCAAAAACATTAGAAATCGAATTTTATTAAAATAATTGAACAATTGAACTTGATCAAATCTACCGTTTTTTAGCAATTACACAATGTACTTGCATTAAAATCCTGTTTATATTTACTTTAAAACCAAAAACACTAGAAATCGAATTTTATTAAAATAATTAAACAATTGAACTTGATCAAATCCACCGTTTTTTAGCAATTACACAATGTACTTGCATCAAAATCCTATTTATATTTGCTTTAAAACCAAAAACACTAGAAATCGAATTTTATTAAAATAATTAAACAATTGAACTTGATCAAATCCACCGTTTTTTAGCAATTACACAATGTACTTGCATTAAAATCCTATTTATATTTACTTTAAAACCAAAAACACTAGAAATCGAATTCTATTAAAATAATTGAACAATTGAACTTGATCAAATCTACCGTTTTTTAGCAATTACACAATGTACTTGCATTAAAATCCTATTTATATTTACTTTAAAACCAAAAAACACTAGAAATCGAATTTTATTAAAATAATTGAACAATTGAACTTGATCAAATCTACCGTTTTTTAGCAATTACACAATGTACTTGCATTAAAATCCTATTTATATTTACTTTAAAACCAAAAACACTAGAAATCAAATTTTATTAAAATAATTAAACAATAGAACTTGATCAAATCCACCGTTTTTTAGCAATTACACAATGTACTTGCATTAAAATCCTATTTATATTTGCTTTAAAACCAAAAACATTAGAAATCGAATTTTATTAAAATAATTGAACAATTGAACTTGATCAAATCTACCGTTTTTTAGCAATTACACAATGTACTTGCATTAAAATCCTATTTATATTTAATTTAAAACCAAAAACACTAGAAATCGAATTTTATTAAAATAATTGAACAATTGAACTTGATCAAATCTACCGTTTTTTAGCAATTACACAATGTACTTGCATTAAAATCCTATTTATATTTACGTTAAAACCAAAAACACTAGAAATCGAATTTTATTAAAATAATTTAACAATTGAACTTGATCAAATCCACCGTTTTTTAGCAATTACACAATGTACTTGCATTAAAATCATATTTATATTTGCTTTAAAACCAAAAACACTAGAAATCGAATTTTATTAAAATAATTGAACAATTGAACTTGATCAAATCTACCGTTTTTTAGCAATTACACAATGTATTTGCATTAAAATTCTATTTATATTTGCTTTAAAACCAAAAACACTAGAAATCGAATTTTATTAAAATAATTAAACAATTGAACTTGATCAAATCCACCGTTTTTTAGCAATTACACAATGTACTTGCATTAAAATCCTATTTATATTTACTTTAAAACCAAAAACACTAGAAATCGAATTTTATTAAAATAATTGAACAATTGAACTTGATCAAATCTACCGTTTTTTAGCAATTACACAATGTACTTGCATTAAAATCCTGTTTATATTTACTTTAAAACCAAAAACACTAGAAATCGAATTTTAATAAAATAATTAAACAATTGAACACTAGAAATCGAATTTTAATAAAATAATTAAACAATTGAACTTGATCAAATCCACCGTTTTTTAGCAATTACACAATGTACTTGCATTAAAATCCTATTTATGTTTGCTTTAAAACCAAAAACACTAGAAATCAAATTTTATTAAAATAATTAAACAATTGAACTTGATCAAATCCACCGTTTTTTAGCAATTACACAATGTACTTGCATTAAAATCCTATTTATATTTGCTTTAAAACCAAAAACACTAGAAATCGAATTTTATTAAAATAATTGAACAATTGAACTTGATCAAATCCACCGTTTTTTAGCAATTACACAATGTACTTGCATTAAAATCCTATTTATATTTACGTTAAAACCAAAAACACTAGAAATCGAATTTTATTAAAATAATTGAACAATTGAACTTGATCAAATCTACCGTTTTTTATATTTGCTTTAAAACCAAAAACACTAGAAATCGAATTTTATTAAAATAATTAAACAATTGAACTTGATCAAATCCACCGTTTTTTAGCAATTACACAATGTACTTGCATTAAAATCCTATTTATATTTACGTTAAAACCAAAAACACTAGAAATCGAATTTTATTAAAATAATTTAACAATTGAACTTGATCAAATCCACCGTTTTTTAGCAATTACACAATGTACTTGCATTAAAATCCTATTTATATTTACGTTAAAACCAAAAACACTAGAAATCGAATTTTATTAAAATAATTTAACAATTGAACTTGATCAAATCCACCGTTTTTTAGCAATTACACAATGTACTTGCATTAAAATCCTATTTATATTTGCTTTAAAACCAAAAACACTAGAAATCGAATTTTATTAAAATAATTGAACAATTGAACTTGATCAAATCTACCGTTTTTTAGCAATTACACAATGTACTTGCATTAAAATCCTATTTATATTTACTTTAAAACCAAAAACACTAGAAATCGAATTTTATTAAAATAATTGAACAATTCAACTTGATCAAATCTACCGTTTTTTAGCAATTATACAATGTACTTGCATTAAAATCCTGTTTATATTTACTTTAAAACCAAAAACACTAGAAATCGAATTTTAATAAAATAATTAAACAATTTAACTTGATCAAATCCACCGTTTTTTAGCAATTACACAATGTACTTGCATTAAAATCCTATTTATATTTACTTTAAAACCAAAAACACTAGAAATCGAATTTTATTAAAATAATTGAACAATTGAACTTGATCAAATCCACCGTTTTTTAGCAATTACACAATGTACTTGCATCAAAATCCTATTTATATTTGCTTTAAAACCAAAAACACTAGAAATCGAATTTTATTAAAATAATTAAACAATTGAACTTGATCAAATCCACCGTTTTTTAGCAATTACACAATGTACTTGCATTAAAATCCTATTTATATTTACGTTAAAACCAAAAACACTAGAAATCGAATTTTATTAAAATAATTGAACAATTGAACTTGATCAAATCCACCGTTTTTTAGCAATTACACAATGTACTTGCATTAAAATCCTATTTATATTTGCTTTAAAACCAAAAACACTAGAAATCGAATTTTATTAAAATAATTGAACAATTGAACTTGATCAAATCCACCGTTTTTTAGCAATTACACAAATCGAATTTTATTAAAATAATTGAACAATTGAACTTGATCAAATCTACCGTTTTTTAGCAATTACACAATGTATTTGCATTAAAATTCTATTTATATTTGCTTTAAAACCAAAAACACTAGAAATCGAATTTTATTAAAATAATTAAACAATTGAACTTGATCAAATCCACCGTTTTTTAGCAATTACACAATGTACTTGCATTAAAATCCTATTTATATTTACTTTAAAACCAAAAACACTAGAAATCGAATTTTATTAAAATAATTGAACAATTGAACTTGATCAAATCTACCGTTTTTTAGCAATTACACAATGTACTTGCATTAAAATCCTGTTTATATTTACTTTAAAACCAAAAACACTAGAAATCGAATTTTAATAAAATAATTAAACAATTGAACTTGATCAAATCCACCGTTTTTTAGCAATTACACAATGTACTTGCATTAAAATCCTATTTATATTTACTTTAAAACCAAAAACACTAGAAATCGAATTTTAATAAAATAATTAAACAATTGAACTTGATCAAATCCACCGTTTTTTAGCAATTACACAATGTACTTGCATTAAAATCCTATTTATGTTTGCTTTAAAACCAAAAACACTAGAAATCAAATTTTATTAAAATAATTAAACAATTGAACTTGATCAAATCCACCGTTTTTTAGCAATTACACAATGTACTTGCATTAAAATCCTATTTATATTTGCTTTAAAACCAAAAACACTAGAAATCGAATTTTATTAAAATAATTGAACAATTGAACTTGATCAAATCCACCGTTTTTTAGCAATTACACAATGTACTTGCATTAAAATCCTATTTATATTTACGTTAAAACCAAAAACACTAGAAATCGAATTTTATTAAAATAATTGAACAATTGAACTTGATCAAATCTACCGTTTTTTATATTTGCTTTAAAACCAAAAACACTAGAAATCGAATTTTATTAAAATAATTAAACAATTGAACTTGATCAAATCCACCGTTTTTTAGCAATTACACAATGTACTTGCATTAAAATCCTATTTATATTTACGTTAAAACCAAAAACACTAGAAATCGAATTTTATTAAAATAATTTAACAATTGAACTTGATCAAATCCACCGTTTTTTAGCAATTACACAATGTACTTGCATTAAAATCCTATTTATATTTACGTTAAAACCAAAAACACTAGAAATCGAATTTTATTAAAATAATTTAACAATTGAACTTGATCAAATCCACCGTTTTTTAGCAATTACACAATGTACTTGCATTAAAATCCTATTTATATTTGCTTTAAAACCAAAAACACTAGAAATCGAATTTTATTAAAATAATTGAACAATTGAACTTGATCAAATCTACCGTTTTTTAGCAATTACACAATGTACTTGCATTAAAATCCTATTTATATTTACTTTAAAACCAAAAACACTAGAAATCGAATTTTATTAAAATAATTGAACAATTCAACTTGATCAAATCTACCGTTTTTTAGCAATTATACAATGTACTTGCATTAAAATCCTGTTTATATTTACTTTAAAACCAAAAACACTAGAAATCGAATTTTAATAAAATAATTAAACAATTTAACTTGATCAAATCCACCGTTTTTTAGCAATTACACAATGTACTTGCATTAAAATCCTATTTATATTTACTTTAAAACCAAAAACACTAGAAATCGAATTTTATTAAAATAATTGAACAATTGAACTTGATCAAATCCACCGTTTTTTAGCAATTACACAATGTACTTGCATCAAAATCCTATTTATATTTGCTTTAAAACCAAAAACACTAGAAATCGAATTTTATTAAAATAATTAAACAATTGAACTTGATCAAATCCACCGTTTTTTAGCAATTACACAATGTACTTGCATTAAAATCCTATTTATATTTACTTTAAAACCAAAAACACTAGAAATCGAATTTTATTAAAATAATTGAACAATTGAACTTGATCAAATCCACCGTTTTTTAGCAATTACACAATGTACTTGCATTAAAATCCTATTTATATTTACGTTAAAACCAAAAACACTAGAAATCGAATTTTATTAAAATAATTGAACAATTGAACTTGATCAAATCCACCGTTTTTTAGCAATTACACAATGTACTTGCATTAAAATCCTATTTATATTTGCTTTAAAACCAAAAACACTAGAAATCGAATTTTATTAAAATAATTGAACAATTGAACTTGATCAAATCCACCGTTTTTTAGCAATTACACAATGTACTTGCATTAAAATCCTATTTATATTTACTTTAAAACCAAAAACACTAGAAATCGAATTTTAATAAAATAATTAAACAATTGAACTTGATCAAATCCACCGTTTTTTAGCAATTACACAATGTACTTGCATCAAAATCCTATTTATATTTGCTTTAAAACCAAAAACACTAGAAATCGAATTTTATTAAAATAATTGAACAATTGAACTTGATCAAATCCACCGTTTTTTAGCAATTACACAATGTACTTGCATTAAAATCCTATTTATGTTTGCTTTAAAACCAAAAACACTAGAAATCGAATTTTATTAAAATAATTGAACAATTGAACTTGATCAAATCCACCGTTTTTTAGCAATTACACAATGTACTTGCATTAAAATCCTATTTATATTTACTTTAAAACCAAAAACACTAGAAATCGAATTTTAATAAAATAATTGAACAATTGAACTTGATCAAATCCACCGTTTTTTAGCAATTACACAATGTACTTGCATTAAAATCCTATTTATATTTACTTTAAAACCAAAAAACACTAGAAATCGAATTTTATTAAAATAATTGAACAATTGAACTTGATCAAATCTACCGTTTTTTAGCAATTACACAATGTACTTGCATTAAAATCCTGTTTATATTTACTTTAAAACCAAAAACACTAGAAATCGAATTTTAATAAAATAATTAAACAATTGAATTAGATCGAATCCACCGTTTTTTAGCAATTACACAATGTACTTGCATTAAAATCCTATTTATATTTACTTTAAAACCAAAAACACTAGAAATCGAATTTTATTAAAATAATTGAACAATTCAACTTGATCAAATCTACCGTTTTTTAGCAATTATACAATGTACTTGCATTAAAATCCTGTTTATATTTACTTTAAAACCAAAAACACTAGAAATCGAATTTTAATAAAATAATTAAACAATTTAACTTGATCAAATCCACCGTTTTTTAGCAATTACACAATGTACTTGCATTAAAATCCTATTTATATTTACTTTAAAACCAAAAACACTAGAAATCGAATTTTAATAAAATAATTGAACAATTGAACTTGATCAAATCCACCGTTTTTTAGCAATTACACAATGTACTTGCATCAAAATCCTATTTATATTTGCTTTAAAACCAAAAACACTAGAAATCGAATTTTATTAAAATAATTAAACAATTGAACTTGATCAAATCCACCGTTTTTTAGCAATTACACAATGTACTTGCATTAAAATCCTATTTATATTTACGTTAAAAACAAAAACACTAGAAATCGAATTTTATTAAAATAATTGAACAATTGAACTTGATCAAATCCACCGTTTTTTAGCAATTACACAATGTACTTGCATTAAAATCCTATTTATATTTGCTTTAAAACCAAAAACACTAGAAATCGAATTTTATTAAAATAATTGAACAATTGAACTTGATCAAATCCACCGTTTTTTAGCAATTACACAAATCGAATTTTATTAAAATAATTGAACAATTGAACTTGATCAAATCTACCGTTTTTTAGCAATTACACAATGTATTTGCATTAAAATTCTATTTATATTTGCTTTAAAACCAAAAACACTAGAAATCGAATTTTATTAAAATAATTAAACAATTGAACTTGATCAAATCCACCGTTTTTTAGCAATTACACAATGTACTTGCATTAAAATCCTATTTATATTTACTTTAAAACCAAAAACACTAGAAATCGAATTTTATTAAAATAATTGAACAATTGAACTTGATCAAATCTACCGTTTTTTAGCAATTACACAATGTACTTGCATTAAAATCCTGTTTATATTTACTTTAAAACCAAAAACACTAGAAATCGAATTTTAATAAAATAATTAAACAATTGAACTTGATCAAATCCACCGTTTTTTAGCAATTACACAATGTACTTGCATTAAAATCCTATTTATATTTACTTTAAAACCAAAAACACTAGAAATCGAATTTTAATAAAATAATTAAACAATTGAACTTGATCAAATCCACCGTTTTTTAGCAATTACACAATGTACTTGCATTAAAATCCTATTTATGTTTGCTTTAAAACCAAAAACACTAGAAATCAAATTTTATTAAAATAATTAAACAATTGAACTTGATCAAATCCACCGTTTTTTAGCAATTACACAATGTACTTGCATTAAAATCCTATTTATATTTGCTTTAAAACCAAAAACACTAGAAATCGAATTTTATTAAAATAATTGAACAATTGAACTTGATCAAATCCACCGTTTTTTAGCAATTACACAATGTACTTGCATTAAAATCCTATTTATATTTACGTTAAAACCAAAAACACTAGAAATCGAATTTTATTAAAATAATTGAACAATTGAACTTGATCAAATCTACCGTTTTTTATATTTGCTTTAAAACCAAAAACACTAGAAATCGAATTTTATTAAAATAATTAAACAATTGAACTTGATCAAATCCACCGTTTTTTAGCAATTACACAATGTACTTGCATTAAAATCCTATTTATATTTACGTTAAAACCAAAAACACTAGAAATCGAATTTTATTAAAATAATTTAACAATTGAACTTGATCAAATCCACCGTTTTTTAGCAATTACACAATGTACTTGCATTAAAATCCTATTTATATTTACGTTAAAACCAAAAACACTAGAAATCGAATTTTATTAAAATAATTTAACAATTGAACTTGATCAAATCCACCGTTTTTTAGCAATTACACAATGTACTTGCATTAAAATCCTATTTATATTTGCTTTAAAACCAAAAACACTAGAAATCGAATTTTATTAAAATAATTGAACAATTGAACTTGATCAAATCTACCGTTTTTTAGCAATTACACAATGTACTTGCATTAAAATCCTATTTATATTTACTTTAAAACCAAAAACACTAGAAATCGAATTTTATTAAAATAATTGAACAATTCAACTTGATCAAATCTACCGTTTTTTAGCAATTATACAATGTACTTGCATTAAAATCCTGTTTATATTTACTTTAAAACCAAAAACACTAGAAATCGAATTTTAATAAAATAATTAAACAATTTAACTTGATCAAATCCACCGTTTTTTAGCAATTACACAATGTACTTGCATTAAAATCCTATTTATATTTACTTTAAAACCAAAAACACTAGAAATCGAATTTTATTAAAATAATTGAACAATTGAACTTGATCAAATCCACCGTTTTTTAGCAATTACACAATGTACTTGCATCAAAATCCTATTTATATTTGCTTTAAAACCAAAAACACTAGAAATCGAATTTTATTAAAATAATTAAACAATTGAACTTGATCAAATCCACCGTTTTTTAGCAATTACACAATGTACTTGCATTAAAATCCTATTTATATTTACTTTAAAACCAAAAACACTAGAAATCGAATTTTAATAAAATAATTAAACAATTTAACTTGATCAAATCCACCGTTTTTTAGCAATTACACAATGTACTTGCATTAAAATCCTATTTATATTTGCTTTAAAACCAAAAACACTAGAAATCAAATTTTATTAAAATAATTGAACAATTGAACTTGATCAAATCCACCGTTTTTTAGCAATTACACAATGTACTTGCATTAAAATCCTATTTATATTTACTTTAAAACCAAAAACACTAGAAATCGAATTTTAATAAAATAATTAAACAATTGAACTTGATCAAATCCACCGTTTTTTAGCAATTACACAATGTACTTGCATCAAAATCCTATTTATATTTGCTTTAAAACCAAAAACACTAGAAATCGAATTTTATTAAAATAATTGAACAATTGAACTTGATCAAATCCACCGTTTTTTAGCAATTACACAATGTACTTGCATTAAAATCCTATTTATGTTTGCTTTAAAACCAAAAACACTAGAAATCGAATTTTATTAAAATAATTGAACAATTGAACTTGATCAAATCCACCGTTTTTTAGCAATTACACAATGTACTTGCATTAAAATCCTATTTATATTTGCTTTAAAACCAAAAACACTAGAAATCGAATTTTAATAAAATAATTGAACAATTGAACTTGATCAAATCCACCGTTTTTTAGCAATTACACAATGTACTTGCATTAAAATCCTATTTATATTTACTTTAAAACCAAAAAACACTAGAAATCGAATTTTATTAAAATAATTGAACAATTGAACTTGATCAAATCTACCGTTTTTTAGCAATTACACAATGTACTTGCATTAAAATCCTGTTTATATTTACTTTAAAACCAAAAACACTAGAAATCGAATTTTAATAAAATAATTAAACAATTGAACTTGATCAAATCCACCGTTTTTTAGCAATTACACAATGTACTTGCATTAAAATCCTATTTATATTTACTTTAAAACCAAAAACACTAGAAATCGAATTTTAATAAAATAATTAAACAATTGAACTTGATCAAATCCACCGTTTTTTAGCAATTACACAATGTACTTGCATCAAAATCCTATTTATATTTGCTTTAAAACCAAAAACACTAGAAATGGAATTTTATTAAAATAATTAAACAATTGAACTTGATCAAATCCACCGTTTTTTAGCAATTACACAATGTACTTGCATTAAAATCCTATTTATATTTGCTTTAAAACCAAAAACACTAGAAATCGAATTTTATTAAAATAATTGAACAATTGAACTTGATCAAATCCACCGTTTTTTAGCAATTACACAATGTACTTGCATTAAAATCCTATTTATATTTACGTTAAAACCAAAAACACTAGAAATCGAATTTTATTAAAATAATTTAACAATTGAACTTGATCAAATCCACCGTTTTTTAGCAATTACACAATGTACTTGCATTAAAATCCTATTTATATTTACTTTAAAACCAAAAACACTAGAAATCGAATTTTAATAAAATAATTAAACAATTGAACTTGATCAAATCCACCGTTTTTTAGCAATTACACAATGTACTTGCATCAAAATCCTATTTATATTTGCTTTAAAACCAAAAACACTAGAAATCGAATTTTATTAAAATAATTTAACAATTGAACTTGATCAAATCCACCGTTTTTTAGCAATTACACAATGTACTTGCATCAAAATCCTATTTATATTTGCTTTAAAACCAAAAACACTAGAAATCGAATTTTATTAAAATAATTAAACAATTGAACTTGATCAAATCCACCGTTTTTTAGCAATTACACAATGTACTTGCATTAAAATCCTATTTATATTTACGTTAAAACCAAAAACACTAGAAATCGAATTTTATTAAAATAATTGAACAATTGAACTTGATCAAATCCACCGTTTTTTAGCAATTACACAATGTACTTGCATTAAAATCCTATTTATATTTGCTTTAAAACCAAAAACACTAGAAATCGAATTTTATTAAAATAATTGAACAATTGAACTTGATCAAATCCACCGTTTTTTAGCAATTACACAATGTACTTGCATTAAAATCCTATTTATATTTACGTTAAAACCAAAAACACTAGAAATCGAATTTTAATAAAATAATTAAACAATTGAACTTGATCAAATCCACCGTTTTTTAGCAATTACACAATGTACTTGCATCAAAATCCTATTTATATTTGCTTTAAAACCAAAAACACTAGAAATCGAATTTTATTAAAATAATTGAACAATTGAACTTGATCAAATCCACCGTTTTTTAGCAATTACACAATGTACTTGCATTAAAATCCTATTTATGTTTGCTTTAAAACCAAAAACACTAGAAATCGAATTTTATTAAAATAATTGAACAATTGAACTTGATCAAATCCACCGTTTTTTAGCAATTACACAATGTACTTGCATTAAAATCCTATTTATATTTACTTTAAAACCAAAAACACTAGAAATCGAATTTTAATAAAATAATTAAACAATTGAACTTGATCAAATCCACCGTTTTTTAGCAATTACACAATGTACTTGCATTAAAATCCTATTTATATTTACTTTAAAACCAAAAAACACTAGAAATCGAATTTTATTAAAATAATTGAACAATTGAACTTGATCAAATCTACCGTTTTTTAGCAATTACACAATGTACTTGCATTAAAATCCTGTTTATATTTACTTTAAAACCAAAAACACTAGAAATCGAATTTTAATAAAATAATTAAACAATTGAACTTGATCAAATCCACCGTTTTTTAGCAATTACACAATGTACTTGCATTAAAATCCTATTTATATTTACTTTAAAACCAAAAAACACTAGAAATCGAATTTTATTAAAATAATTGAACAATTGAACTTGATCAAATCTACCGTTTTTTAGCAATTACACAATGTACTTGCATTAAAATCCTGTTTATATTTACTTTAAAACCAAAAACACTAGAAATCGAATTTTAATAAAATAATTAAACAATTGAACTTGATCAAATCCACCGTTTTTTAGCAATTACACAATGTACTTGCATTAAAATCCTATTTATATTTACTTTAAAACCAAAAACACTAGAAATCGAATTTTAATAAAATAATTAAACAATTGAACTTGATCAAATCCACCGTTTTTTAGCAATTACACAATGTACTTGCATAAAAATCCTATTTATATTTGCTTTAAAACCAAAAACACTAGAAATGGAATTTTATTAAAATAATTAAACAATTGAACTTGATCAAATCCACCGTTTTTTAGCAATTACACAATGTACTTGCATTAAAATCCTATTTATATTTGCTTTAAAACCAAAAACACTAGAAATCGAATTTTATTAAAATAATTGAACAATTGAACTTGATCAAATCCACCGTTTTTTAGCAATTACACAATGTACTTGCATTAAAATCCTATTTATATTTACGTTAAAACCAAAAACACTAGAAATCGAATTTTATTAAAATAATTTAACAATTGAACTTGATCAAATCCACCGTTTTTTAGCAATTACACAATGTACTTGCATTAAAATCCTATTTATATTTACTTTAAAACCAAAAACACTAGAAATCGAATTTTAATAAAATAATTAAACAATTGAACTTGATCAAATCCACCGTTTTTTAGCAATTACACAATGTACTTGCATCAAAATCCTATTTATATTTGCTTTAAAACCAAAAACACTAGAAATCGAATTTTATTAAAATAATTTAACAATTGAACTTGATCAAATCCACCGTTTTTTAGCAATTACACAATGTACTTGCATCAAAATCCTATTTATATTTGCTTTAAAACCAAAAACACTAGAAATCGAATTTTATTAAAATAATTAAACAATTGAACTTGATCAAATCCACCGTTTTTTAGCAATTACACAATGTACTTGCATTAAAATCCTATTTATATTTACGTTAAAACCAAAAACACTAGAAATCGAATTTTATTAAAATAATTGAACAATTGAACTTGATCAAATCCACCGTTTTTTAGCAATTACACAATGTACTTGCATTAAAATCCTATTTATATTTGCTTTAAAACCAAAAACACTAGAAATCGAATTTTATTAAAATAATTGAACAATTGAACTTGATCAAATCCACCGTTTTTTAGCAATTACACAATGTACTTGCATTAAAATCCTATTTATATTTACGTTAAAACCAAAAACACTAGAAATCGAATTTTAATAAAATAATTAAACAATTGAACTTGATCAAATCCACCGTTTTTTAGCAATTACACAATGTACTTGCATCAAAATCCTATTTATATTTGCTTTAAAACCAAAAACACTAGAAATCGAATTTTATTAAAATAATTGAACAATTGAACTTGATCAAATCCACCGTTTTTTAGCAATTACACAATGTACTTGCATTAAAATCCTATTTATGTTTGCTTTAAAACCAAAAACACTAGAAATCGAATTTTATTAAAATAATTGAACAATTGAACTTGATCAAATCCACCGTTTTTTAGCAATTACACAATGTACTTGCATTAAAATCCTATTTATATTTACTTTAAAACCAAAAACACTAGAAATCGAATTTTAATAAAATAATTAAACAATTGAACTTGATCAAATCCACCGTTTTTTAGCAATTACACAATGTACTTGCATTAAAATCCTATTTATATTTACTTTAAAACCAAAAAACACTAGAAATCGAATTTTATTAAAATAATTGAACAATTGAACTTGATCAAATCTACCGTTTTTTAGCAATTACACAATGTACTTGCATTAAAATCCTGTTTATATTTACTTTAAAACCAAAAACACTAGAAATCGAATTTTAATAAAATAATTAAACAATTGAACTTGATCAAATCCACCGTTTTTTAGCAATTACACAATGTACTTGCATTAAAATCCTATTTATATTTACTTTAAAACCAAAAACACTAGAAATCGAATTTTAATAAAATAATTAAACAATTGAACTTGATCAAATCCACCGTTTTTTAGCAATTACACAATGTACTTGCATCAAAATCCTATTTATATTTGCTTTAAAACCAAAAACACTAGAAATCGAATTTTATTAAAATAATTAAACAATTGAACTTGATCAAATCCACTGTTTTTTAGCAATTACACAATGTACTTGCATTAAAATCCTATTTATATTTGCTTTAAAACCAAAAACACTAGAAATCGAATTTTATTAAAATAATTGAACAATTGAACTTGATCAAATCCACCGTTTTTTAGCAATTACACAATGTTCTTGCATTAAAATCCTATTTATATTTACGTTAAAACCAAAAACACTAGAAATCGAATTTTATTAAAATAATTTAACAATTGAACTTGATCAAATCCACCGTTTTTTAGCAATTACACAATGTACTTGCATTAAAATCCTATTTATATTTGCTTTAAAACCAAAAACACTAGAAATCGAATTTTATTAAAATAATTGAACAATTGAACTTGATCAAATCCACCGTTTTTTAGCAATTACACAATGTACTTGCATTAAAATCCTATTTATATTTACTTTAAAACCAAAAACACTAGAAATCGAATTTTATTAAAATAATTGAACAATTGAACTTGATCAAATCCACCGTTTTTTAGCAATTACACAATGTACTTGCATTAAAATCCTATTTATATTTACTTTAAAACCAAAAACACTAGAAATCGAATTTATTAAAATAATTGAACAATTGAACTTGATCAAATCTACCGTTTTTTAGCAATTACACAATGTACTTGCATTAAAATCCTGTTTATATTTACTTTAAAACCAAAAACACTAGAAATCGAATTTTATTAAAATAATTAAACAATTGAACTTGATCAAATCCACCGTTTTTTAGCAATTACACAATGTACTTGCATTAAAATCCTATTTATATTTACTTTAAAACCAAAAACACTAGAAATCGATTTTAATAAAATAATT
>OY744475.1:138950475-138985270 GCA_963556175.1 Tipula confusa
AAATAACATAACATAATTATCGATGCATATTGTATATTTGAATTCTCATATTTAACTGGTATAATTAACAGGTATTCAAAATGAATTTAATCCTAAAGGAGGAGATCAAACAGCCGGAAGTCAAAGAATTTAATTTTAATATTTAATTATATGTAATATTTTCTTGATCAGGGTTTTATGTAGTTTTCCCTGATCGTAATGCATTGCACAAATGATTTTTAATCGTTTACGTTTGTCTCTCTGAAATCAAAATCAATGCATTACAGAAATCTAAGAAAATAAACTAATACCGGCTACATACGTGATGAATGTATTAATTATTGTAAGTTACATTCATTCTGCTTTACCATTATTATTTAATAAAACGGTTTGCTTACCAAAAATGGGATATAAAAGTACACCACTTATTATGAACTATTAATAAAATGAAAATGAAAATAATTTGATTATTATTTACCAGTTTACTTTTAAAATTTTTCCAAAACGTTTCTCAGTCCACACTTTCCGAACCACCCCCTCATTGCCCACACCAGTTCATCTAAAGCAATTTATATCGTAGAGTTATAGCTCTCAACACCATAAAAATTCATTTCGGTCGCTCCCGCACATCATCCCATTCACCGACGATATGTGCCATTTTGTCTTTAAAAAAAATTAAAAACATCGATCTATTTGAATGTGAATGCCCCTACGAATCGAACCACTGGCACACATTAAACGAGCGCTTATGTACCTCTTCAAATGAAAACAAAAAAAAATTACCCTCCTCGATCAATACTAGAACACCAACATAATCATAGCACACATATACCCACTCGCATACATAATAAAAAACCGTGCACCTATCTAAGATCGCAAAACAACCGCTACCAACAATTTCAAAAATCGTGTCCGGCCACTCTTCTCCGCCTCCCAAAATGCACCCCGATCACACCCACACACCACTTCCCGGTCCCCACGACCGGGAATAAAACGCCCGGTCCCCACGATACTCCTTCTAAAAAGAACACCTAAAAACGTCGATCGGTAAAGGAAAAACCTCCTACCTTCTAATACAGGACCACACACAGGCGTTCGGAGGGAGGACAACATAAAAAAATGTTACCGTTTGACAAATGAAGCATGGAAAAAAATACCTAGATTCCTCATGAGTTCGGCACCACCGATCCATTCCACCCTCCACGCCCCTCTCACAAACAAACCTTCCGCTACGCAATCCATGTAAGCTAGAAAGAAGCAAAGATATAATGGCAAAAACCCCGTGCACCCCGCTTTTAAAAACTACACCAATAACCCTCACAAAATACTTCAACCCTTCCATGGGAATCCACCGCCCATACAAGATAGTCATCTATAGTTGTCCATGACAAAACTTGAAAATTCATACAAGCAGACCTTAAAAAAATTCACTCAACATTACAAACCAATTGAACCAACGGTCCCACGACAAACACATCATGTAATCGCCAAAAATCCAACACCGCACTTGACACAAAACATAAATGAAATAATTACATGCAAGTATATTGCAGTAAATATATGCATTACCATCCTGTTTCATAATATTTATCTCATTCATTTTAGAGAAGCAACAAGCAAAATACATATAAGCGTATAAAAGAAATAACCATATGTACATATATGTACTCAAAAACAAAATAAAATAACTAAAAAGTAACTGTAATAATACTCGTGATACTTATATGAAATTTTACTTTTTTCCCTTTTTCTCCTTTGTTATATACACAAAAAAATTTAATATTTTTCTGTGTATACATGCTTCAATGCCTATATATATACAGGCCATTTAAACACTTTTATAGCTTATGTAGTAAGTGTGGAATAGAAAAACGAAATATTAATATAAATTTTTTTTTGTTACTATGGAACGCTGTTTTAAGTTCAATATAACTTAAAAACAAAGAAAAAAACGACTATACGTCCTTCTAAGGAAATTAAAATTGGTTTTTCCTGGTGAACATTGATAAATTTGTTTGCACATGTTTCATATGATTTTAATTAGAATTCGGCATTTGAAAGCATTAAGATTAATTTAAAAATTACCTTAGTATATGTAAAACAAAAAACAATTTCTTTGTCTTTTTCATTGTAATTTTGTAATCACTTTCTCACTCGTTTATTTTGTTTTTTACTTCGTTTAAAAAATGTTGATAGATGCAAATGGTTTTCTGATTTTTTCATACTCGTTTTTGTTTCGTCGAGCTAACAGAAATGTACTATTTGGATTTTTTATCTTTTGTTTTGTTGATTTGGAAAATTTATTTATTTAAATCAATAGTCGAGTCGAAGCGCTCATCTAAGAAGGATGGGCATATGTTTACAGCGCGCTTTCTAATTTTCTAAACATTGTTACGTAAATACTATTTACGTAAAATTCATGATTAATATAAATTTTTAGTAATTATTTTAATTATCATTATTTTTTTTATTAAATAATTTAAATCATATTTAGGGATACAAAATTATATGCGAGCTTATATGAATTTTGTTACGTAAAATGTGTGTTAACTTATTAAATATTGCGTTTTGACAATACAAAATAAGACGATTTTTACAGGCCACTGCTGGCCCGAATAAATATTCTGGCTTCGAAATAATTATAATAAGACGGGTGTAAAAGGCCATTGCTGGCCCGTGTTGGCATAGAAGTGTTGGCAATTTCCAGCAGAACACCTTCACTTTGATGGATTGCTTTAAAAGTAGTCATGGTTAAACCACTTTGAAAGATGTCGGTAGTCATTCACTTTTCTATCCAGGATAACAAATTTTTAAGGAACAAAATGCCTGCATCATCTAACGTATAGATATAGGCAATCGGTACGGCTCGCGTTTCTTTATACCTTCAACCACTGATTTGCAATTAACAATATTCCACTAACGTTTTATAATTTTAAGAAACTCTACAGTGCCTTCGACTTCTTTAAGATCGCTAGTTGTTTCAAGTGCGACAATTGTAGACTCATGAAAAACATTTGCAACACACTGCACATTCTGCCGTTCAATTATACTGGAAAATACCGATTTCTTATTTAATATATACGCTTTTCTTACTAGTTGCGCTATTCTTCATTTTTATATAGATCGCGAATATCTTTAAAACATGCAATTTTAATAGATTTATCTTCAAAATCCGGATAGTAAAACGATTTTTCGCCGTCTTTTTTATTGATCCAGTTGTTCCGAATGTTTTTAAAAATATGAACTGGATCATACTTAAGAAATATAAAACTAGACCGAACAATTGGCGCAGTGGTTAAAGCTGCGGTGTTTGGGACGGGAGGTACCGGGTTCCAATCCCAACGGGGGAGGGTTGCAAAAGGGATTTTTCATCACCTGATTTCGATCGGTGATAACGATGAACACAACTATGACCCCCTGTTGGAGTGCAAAATCCATGGGCCGAACCATCGTCCATGTCAGTGCAGGCTGGCTGGATCAATGCAATGTGCAGATGGATCTAAAATCGAACCTGTATTCGTGCGTCCTCAATTTGGCTGGTGACGGCGTAAGGTAGGACGTTAAAAATTAACTGCGAAAGAGTTGGGAGAGCTTCGGCCCCAGAACAGATTGCAGAGTTCAGAAACAAAAAAAAAAAAAAAAAAATATAAAACTACAAGGAAAATCAGGGTTAATAAATTTAAATGATTTCGGCGCGAAAATTGAAAACATATTTTGATTAATCCTATGGTTATCTGTTACAATTGAAATTACTTCTAAATCTAATGATTGTACTAATTTTAAAATATTTAAAGTTAACTTATGAACATCATCACCTGAAGGATTACTTACTGGATGTAAGGCAACTATTTCTTTGGAATTACCAAACGCGGAACTAACTAAAAATGTAATTACCGTTTTTGCGACGTTTGAATTATTCTTCTCTACCTTCAAAATTTGTAGGGCTTACGTTTTGATGGCCTGATAGTCGCTGTAGAGTACTTTTACTTGGATAAATTAAAAAAATTTAATCTCTAATTAGATGGTAAAATACGGGTGATTGAAGATATAATAAAAACGACTTGACTAGGGTATATTCCGAATATCGTTTTTTACCAATCATAAGGTTTAGCTGATCATTAATCATTTTAAGTGCCCCTATATATTTAAAATCAATTTCACTTGCAACAATTAACAATTCAGCAATTTTCTAACATATTTCATTTAAAAGTTCCTCTTTTCTAACAGCGGGGACTTTTCGGACGTTTTTTAAAAAAGAATTGATTCGCGCGTTTAAATTGAGACCAACACTGATATTGTTGATCAGATTTTTGTATAAATACTGACTCACGATAAAAATGACAAATCTTTATTTACTCGTATATATTGTGAAATGGCAAAGTTTTTTAAGTTAATTTTATAAATAAAAGCTTCTTCAACATTGAGTTTGATTTCAACATCCAAATCGCTTACGTCGCTAGTGAAAAGAGATTTAAACTTATCGAATGACCCGATTAAATCAGCTTTCATTTTAAAATGATCATCCTTAAATACAGTTTCATGAGATCTAGCTAAAACCTCACGTTCCCTATCTGACGGAAATTTCTGGTATTCGGCTTGGATTTTGAATAATACGTCAGTAAATCTAGGAAAATGTTAGTAACTACATTAGGTATTAACTGTGGACATTTCAAAGGAATTATTAAGCTCCCGTGCTTATTTTCAAATTTAATTTCATTTACGTTAAAATGTTTCATAGATACAAATGAGAATTTTGTCGGTACACAATTTTTACATGGAATCGCGTTTAACAAAGCCTGTCGTTTGAGTTTACACTGCGGAAAACTAAAAAAGACAAGTGCCCTTGTTCGCTTTTAGAAGAATTGGACATGCATCCCGGGACACAACAAGTTTTGGGCATCTTAAAATCTAAACACTAGCACACAATAATTATTTACACAAATTATTTAAAATATATTTGGGCAAATATAATTAACCTTAAGAATTTAATAACCGCGGTGATTTTACTAAAACTGTGAATTTATAATGAAGTAATTTTATTTTAAGTAATATTTATATATATGTATTAATACTTATATTTACCCAACTATATTTTAATTTAATTAATTTAAATTCATGCAACTTACTACATGTATTTACCCGCCTAAATTTTTATAATATGTGCTGTCACAACAAAACATTCGAATTACACGTAAAAACCATACTGAACGTAAATGTACCAACATTGTATTATTAAATCAAAAAACGGACGAATCAAACACCTCACAGCATTGTATAATTGTATATGTAAAACCAAAAGTTAAAAATTATCTTTATGGAAATTTCAATGCGCAAGAAGAGTTAAGTTATACAAAACGATAATGTACATTTGGTATAGTTTTTTAAAAATTATGAATGAAAAATCAAATTCCTCGATTTTTTTTATTGAAATGCCAAATACTAATTAATTTAATATGAAACATGTACAAACAAATTTATCAATATTCAAAAACAGTTTTGGCATGTGATTTTCATAGAAGGTCGTAGGGCTGTTACGTTCCTTATTTTAAAGTTATGTTGAAGTATAATCGGATTCATCCTAAAAATTCATATACAACCAAAATACTACTATGAACGTTTTTGTTTACTATACATTTACTAATACATAGGATCCGCCATTTTTTTCAATTTTATACGGCCTGTACTATAGTGGTATTGCATGCTTATATACACTTCAATACCACTATAGTACAGGCCGTATAAAATTGAAAAAAATGGCGGATCCTATGTATTAGTAAATGTATAGTAAACAAAAACGTTCATAGTAGTATTTAGGTTGTATATGAATTTTAAGGATGGATCGGATTATACTTCAACATAACTTTAAAACAAGGAACGTAACAGCCCTACGACCTTCTATGAAAATCACATGCCAAAACTGTTTTTGAATATTGATAAATTTGTTTGTACATGTTTCATATTAAATTAATTAGTATTTGGCATATCAAAAAAAAAAATCGAGGAATTTGATTTTTTATTCATAATTTTTAAAAAACTATACCAAATGTACATTAACGTTTTGTATAACTTAACTCTTCTTGCGCATTGAAATTTCCATAAAGATAATTTTTAACTTTTGGTTTTACATATACAATTATACAATGCTGTGAGGCAAAACCAACACTATTGTATATTATACAAGCCATGAAGCTTGGCTAAGTAAAACATATTATGACTACTATTTGGTGTATGTGTTACTGAATTTGACTACAGTAAAAATCGAAACAAAAAATTGTATTTCGCACTGTCCATACTCCTCTAAATTCAAAGTACATAACATTTCTACAAAAAAAACGAAACAAAAATTATATTTTGCGACTGTCCACTCTGCTCTAAATTATTAGTATATAGTATAGTATATAATGAAGTAAATAATAATAACAATACTTCTCTCTCTCGTTAAATAATAAATTTGTTTTTTGCTTTGTCTTAAAGAGCGCAACATACTGTTGTTCCATCATTCGTATTCATTTTTTATTTACATCAAAGCATATAATAAAAGTATATACAAATTATAATACGTCACAACACTTATACTTAGGTATAGTAGTCACTTTTTGGCATAAGCAAAACCAACACAAATGTATATACAAGCCATGAAGTTGCGATACTCATGCCAAAAAGTGACTACTATACCTAAGTATTAGTGTTGTGACGTAGTATAATTTGTATATACTTTTATTATATGCTTTGACGTAAATATAAAATGAATACGAATGATGGAACAACAGTATGTTGCACTCTTTAAGACAAAGCAAAAAACAAATTTATTATTTAACGAGAGAGAGAAGTATTGTTATTATTATTTACTTCATTATATACTATACTATATACTAATAATTTAGAGCAGAGTGGACAGTCGCAAAATATAATTTTTGTTTCGTTTTTTTTGTAGAAATGTTATGTACTTTGAATTTAGAGGAGTATGGACAGTGCGAAATATAATTTTTTGTTTCGATTTTTACTGTAGTCAAATTCACTAACACATACACCCAATAGTAGTCATAACAAAACCCTCTTTACTACAAGCCGTCTTGTAACTTTCGTTGACACACATCATCATGTATTTTTAAAATGTATTAGTGAAAATATATACTTTAGATGTATTGGTAAATATCAAAACTCCATATAAAATTAATAAAAAAAATTGTAAACGCATGCGCATTATTTGATTTTATTATTTATTTCTTTTACACAATATTCGCTATCATATCCCGACACGATTTTCTACTTACAATACAATCAAAGTATATATTTTTGTATAGCATGAGTATGCAAACAATACGGCTTGTAGTAAAGAGGGTTTTGAGTCATAATATGTTTTACTTAGCCAAGCTTCATGGCTTGTATAATATACAATAGTGTTGGTTTTGGCATAAGTATCGCAACTTCATGGCTTGTATATACATTTGTGTTGGTTTTGTGTGAGGTGTTTGATTCGTCCGTTTTTTGATTTAATAATACAATATTGGTACATTTACGTTCAGTATGGTTTTTACGTGTAATTCGAATGTTTTGTTGTGACAGCACATATTATAAAAATTTAGGCGGGTAAATACATGTAGTAAGTTGCAAGAATTTAAATTAATTAAATTAAAATATAGTTGGGTAAATATAAGTATTAATACATAAATATATATTAATTAAAATAAAATCACTTCATTATAAATTCACAGTTTTAGTAAAATCACCGCGGTTATTAAATTCTTAAGGTTAATTATATTTGCCCAAATATATTTTAAATAATTTGTGTAAATAATTATTGTGTGCTAGTGTTTAGATTTTAAGATGCCCAAAACTTGTTGTGTCCCGGGATGCATGTCCAATTCTTCTAAAAGCGAACAAGGGCACTTGTCTTTTTTAGTTTTCCGCAGTGTAAACTCAAACGACAGGCTTTGTTAAACGCGATTCCACGTAAAAATTGTATACCGACAAAATTCTCATTTGTATGTATGAAACATTTTAACGTAAATGAAATTAAATTTGAAAACAAGCACGGGAGCTTAATAATTCCTTTGAAATGTCCGCAGTTAATACCTAATGTAGTTCCTAACATTTTCCTAGATTTACTGACATATTATTCAAAATCCAAGCCGAATACCACTAAATGTCCGTCAGATATAGAACGTGAGGTTTTGGCTATAGATCTCATGAAACTGTATTGAAGGATGATCATTTTAAAATGAAAGCTGATTTAATTGGGTCATTAGATAACTTTAATCTCTTTTGACTAGTCACGTAAGCGATTTGGATGTTGAAATCAAACTCAATGTTGAAGAAGCTTTTATTTAACTTAAAAAACTTTACCATTTCACAATATATACGAGTACATAAAGATTTAATTTGTCATTTTTATCGTGAGTCAGTATTTATACAAAAATCTGATCAACAATATCAGTGTTGGTCTCAATTTAAACGCGCGAATCAATTCTTTTTTAAAGAACGTCCGAAAAGTCCCCCACTGTTAGAAAAGGGGAACTTTTAAATGAAATATGTTAGAAAATTGCTGAATTGTTAATTGTTGCAAGTGAAATTGATTTTAAATATATAGGGGCACTTAAAATGATTAATGATCAGCTAAACCTTATGATTGGTAAAAAACGGTATTCGGAAAATACCCTAGTAAAGTCGTTTTTAATATATCTTCACTCACCCGTATTTTACCATCTAATTAGAGATTAAATTTTTTTAATTATACCAAGTAAAAGTACTCTACAGCGACTATCAGGCCATCAAAACGTAAGCCCTTCAAATTTTGAAGGTAATAAAAGTTATCTCTTTAAGCAAGCCGAACATTTAAAGCATATGAAAGGCAAAGTCATAATTCAAATAGATGGAATTTATTTAAAGGCGCAAATAACCAATAAAACTCAAAAAATTACATTTTTAGTTAGTTCCGCGTTTGCTAATTCCAAAGAAATAGTTGCCTTCCATCCAGTAAGTAACCGTTCAGGTGATGATGTTCATAAGTTAACTTTAAATATTTTAAAATTAGTACAATCATTAGATTTAGAAGTAATTTCAATCGTAACAGATAACCATAGAATTAATCAAAATATGTTTTCAATTTTTGCGCCGAACTCATTTAAATTGATTAACCCTGATTTGCCTAGTAGTTTTATATTTCTTAAGTATGATCCAGTTCATATTTTTAAAAACATTTGGAACAACTGGATCAATAAAAAAGACGGCGAAAAGTCGTTTTACTATCCGGATTTTGAAGATAAATCTATTAAAATTGCATGTTTTAAAGATATTCGCGATCTATATAAAAATGAAGAACAGCAACTAGTAAGAAAAGCGTATAAATTAAATTAGAAATCGATATTGCCCAGTATAATTGAACGGCAGAATGTGCAGTATGTTGCAAATGTTTTTCATAAGTCTACAATTGTCGCACTTGAAACAACTAGCGATCTTAAAGAAGTACTGTAGAGAAAGCACTGTAGAGTTTCTTAAAATTATAAAACGTTGGTGGAATATCGTTAATTGCAAATCGGTGGTTGAAGGTATAAAGAAACGCGAGCCGTACCGATTGCCTATATCTATACGTTAGATGATGCAGACATTTTGTTCCTTAAAAATTTGTTATCCTGGATAGAAAAGTGAATGACTACCGACATCTTTCAAAGTGGTTTAACCATGACTACTTTTAAAGCAATCCATCAAAGTGTAAGTGTTCTGCTGTAAATTGCCAACAGTTCTATGCCAACACGGGCCTTTTACACCCGTCTTATTATAATTATTTAGAAGCCAGAATATTTATACGGGCCAGCAGTGGCCTGTAAAAATCAGTCTTATTTTGTATTGTCAAAACGCGATATTTAATAAGTTAACACACATTTTACGTAACAAAATTCATATAAGCTCGCATATAATTTTGTATCTCTAAATATGATTTAAATTATTTAATAAAAAAATAATGAAAATTAAAATAATTACTAAAAATGTATATTAATCATGAATTTTACGTAAATAGTATTTACGTAACAATGTTTAGAAAATTACAAAGCGCGCTGTTAACATATCCCCCATCCTTCTTAGATGAGCGCTTCGACTCGACTATTCATTTAAATAAATAAATTTTCCAAATCAACAAAACAAAAGATAAAAAATCCAAATAGTACATTTCTGTTAGCTCGACGAAACAAAAACGAGTATGAAAAAATCAGAAAACCATTTGCATCTATCAACATTTTTTAAACGAAGTAAAAAATAAAATAAACGAGTGAGAAAGTGATTACAAAATTACAATGAAAAAGACAAAGAAATTGTTTTTTGTTTTACATATACTAAGGTAATTTTTAAATTAATCTTAATGCTTTCAAATGCCGAATTCTAATTAAAATCATATGAAACATGTGCAAACAAATTTATCAATGTTCACCAGGAAAAACCAAATTTAATTTCCTTAGAAGGACGTATAGTCGTTTTTTTCTTTGTTTTTAAGTTATATTGAACTTAAAACAGCGTACCATAGTAACAAAAAAAAATTTATATTAAAATTTCGTTTTTCTATTCCACACTTACTACATAAGCTATAAAAGTGTTTAAATGGCCTGTATCAAAACCAACACAAATGTATATACAAGCCATGAAGTTGCGATACTTATGCCAAAAAGTGACTACTATACCTAAGTATAAGTGTTGTGACGTAGTATAATTTGTATATACTTTTATTATATGCTTTGATGTAAATAAAAAATGAATACGAACAAAACCAACACTATTGTATATTATACAAGCCATGAAGCTTGGCTAAGTAAAACATATTATGACTACTATTTGGTGTATGTGTTAGTGAATTTGACTACAGTAAAAATCGAAACAAAAAATTGTATTTCGCACTGTCCATACTCCTCTAAATTCAAAGTACATAACATTTCTACAAAAAAAACGAAACAAAAATTATATTTTGCGACTGTCCACTCTGCTCTAAATTATTAGTATATAGTATAGTATATAATGAAGTAAATAATAATAACAATACTTCTCTCTCTCGTTAAATAATAAATTTGTTTTTTGCTTTGTCTTAAAGAGCGCAACATACTGTTGTTCCATCATTCGTATTCATTTTTTATTTACATCAAAGCATATAATAAAAGTATATACAAATTATCTACGTCACAACACTTATACTTAGGTATAGTAGTCACTTTTTGGCATAAGTATCGCAACTTCATGGCTTGTATATACATTTGTGTTGGTTTTGATACGAATGATGGAACAACAGTATGTTGCGCTCTTTATGACAAAGCAAAAAACAAATTTATTATTTAACGAGAGAGAGAAGTATTGTTATTATTATTTACTTCATTATATACTATACTATATATACTATGAATTTAGAGCAGAATGGACAGTGCAAAATATAATTTTTGTTTCGTTTTTTTGTAGAAATGTTATGTACTTTGAATTTAGAGGAGTATGGACAGTGCGAAATATAATTTTTTGTTTCGATTTTTACTGTAGTCAATTTCACTAACACATACACCAAATAGTAGTCATAATATGTTTTACTTAGCCAAGCTTCATGGCTTGTATAATATACAATAGTGTTGGTTTTGCCTGTATATATATAGGCATTGTATATTCCTAAAAAGAATAAAAAAAATTAAATTCTCAGTAATTTGAAAAAAAAAAAGACAACGCTCTACCATCGGCCGCATTCTTCAATTGATGAATGGAAACTAAATAAATTTTACGAAAAAAAAAAAGAACACAAAACGAAGATCGCGTAAAACCAAATATTATTGGAAATGGCAAATCTTAAATGAAAAATAATTTTTTAATTTATTTTTTTTATTTCTAAATTAACTTACATTAATGCTACTGAAATGACCTCGTACAAACAAGCAGTTTTTTGGCTAATATACTAGATATACTAAATCTAGGGGAAAATGCCATATTTTTACCATAGGATTATTTTATTTCAGTGGCAAATTCATTAATTGTTGGGTCACACTCATACATACATGAAATATGATGATACGGCCTGTACATATACAGGCATTGCATGTTATACTTAAAATATGTACTCAATCAAAACCAACACTATTGTATATTATACAAGCCATGAAGCTTGGCTAAGTAAAACATATTATGACTACTATTGGGTGTATGTGTTAGTGAATTTGACTACAGTAAAAATCGAAACAAAAAATTATATTTCGCACTGTCCATACTCCTCTAAATTCAAAGTACATAACATTTCTACAAAAAAAACGAAACAAAAATTATATTTTGCGACTGTCCACTCTGCTCTAAATTATTAGTATATAGTATAGTATATAATGAAGTAAATAATAATAACAATACTTCTCTCTCTCGTTAAATAATAAATTTGTTTTTTGCTTTGTCTTAAAGAGCGCAACATATTGTTGTTCCATCATTCGTATTCATTTTTTATTTACATCAAAGTATATAATAAAAGTATATACAAATTATACTACGTCACAACACTAATACTTAGGTATAGTAGTCACTTTTTGGCATGAGTATCGCAACTTCATGGCTTGTATATACATTTGTGTTGGTTTTGACTCAATACATTATCATGCATAACCATATGTATATATACCAACTCACTCGCTAATTCTCAACTTCATCATGATGAAATATTATTACCAAAGAAACATCATTTAACATATCTCATCTTTAGATATATTCATGAGACCCACATTCATGCGGGCATCCAGCTGATGGTGTCTTTGGTAAAACAGAAATTTTGGGCACCACAATCGAAGAATATTGCAAAAAAAATCGTACATCACTGTGTTGTGTGTTTCAAAGTAAATCCACCCCGTCGGGTTTAATTAATGGGTGATTTACCGAAGCATCGTGTAAGACCATCGTCGCTATTTGCGGTCACAGGGGTTGATCTGTGTGGGCCATTCTACGTCAAATGCCATGCACGCCAACGAACGGATGAAAAAGTTTTCGTTGTTTCATTTGTATGTTTCGCAACAACGAGAGTTCACCTGGAAATTGTAAAGGGATTGTCGTCGGATTGTTTCATAGTTGCGCTTAAAAGATTTATTGCTCGGCGAGGCTAATTACACACTTACTATTGGGTCCGACAACGGAACCAATTTTAAAGGAGCCGACACTGAGTTTTGAAAAGAATTTGAGTTATTCTCTAATCAATTAAAATTTAAGGGATTATCGGAGTTTTGCACAAAACAAGCAATAAGATGGAAGTTTATATCACCTAGATTCACCGATTTCGGGGGCTTATGGGAGGCTTCCATTGAATAATTTAAGGACACCTGAAGAAAGTCGTCCAGGTTCAAATACCAGGTTGTATTATGAGGAGTTTTTTACTCTGGTGACTGAGATAGAGAGTATTCTCAATTTCCGCCCAATCACCACTGTGTCCGATGATCCGGGAGATCCTTATCCTTTGATGTCGGGACACTTTTTGATTGGGCGACCAATCTCGACTGTAACTGAGCCGTGATACGATGGTCGGCTGTCTCAACAATTTTGGAAGAGATATTCGATAGAGTATTTTCACACATTGCAACAACGTCAGAAATGGAACGGAATGCAACCTAATAGTAAGGGAACGCGATGTGATACTCGTCATTGACGAGTCATTGGGAACAATTCAGTGGATTATGGATCTGATAGTGCGGGTGTACCCTAGAAGGGACGCTTTGGTCAGAGTCGCGAAAATAAAAACAAAGAACGGAGTTATAAAACGATCATGTTCGAAAGTGGTCAAGTTGCCCACACGGGATTCTTTGATGGCCAGAGTTAACTACCTTGTGAAATATTCAAAACATGCGGGCCGATATGTTTAATTTTAAGTTTTTTTTGGGGAATTTATGTTTTATATATTTATATTTATATATTTATATTTATTTCTATATTAGTAATTATAAGTTGTCGCATCTAGCAAGTTTGAAATATTTTTTATTGTAAGAAAAAACCTAACTGTAAAAAAAATTTTTTTTTATTCATGTAATCGAGAACTTGAAACGGTCGATCGTTGATCCTTGAAGAGATCGGTTCTGTTTTTTCGATCTCTTCAATGTTTAATTTAAAAAAAAAAATTTTTTGTTTATTTTTTTTGATTATTTTTTTTGTGTTGAATTGTTAGTGGTGTGTGGAAATGTGGAATTTTATTTAATCAAGTTAGACCAAGATTTGTGAAGTGAATTTTGAAGTGGTATGTGGTATACTGTATGCCAGATCATGGTAGTATACAGTTACGGATACCACATGTTAGTAAAAAAAAAAAAAAAAAAAAATAATAATAATTTTCGCTTAAGAACTGATTGTAAGTAATAAACTCTGTCGCTTATCCCAGGGTACAGGTATGAAAATTTTTATCATAAAACGGTGGCATGTAATATATTTAAGGTGCTTGGTTTTGTAGTGTAAGCGATCGTGAGTTTATAGTAATTTATCTAATTTAAAATTATACACGGTGGAGAGACAAGTTTTCTTTCATTATTCATAGATTTGTGTGTTGGTGTATGAGTGTGCGTATGTTCGAGAAGAAACGAGGAACCAAAACCAACACAAATGTATATACAAGCCATGAAGTTGCGATACTCATGCCAAAAAGTGACTACTATACCTAAGTATTAGTGTTGTGACGTAGATAATTTGTATATACTTTTATTATATGCTTTGATGTAAATAAAAAATGAATACGAATGATGGAACAACAGGATGTTGCGCTCTTTAAGACAAAGCAAAAAACAAATTAACGAGAGAGAGAAGTATTGTTATTATTATTTACTTCATTATATACTATACTATATACTAATAATTTAGAGCAGAGTGGACAGTCGCAAAATATAATTTTTGTTTCGTTTTTTTTGTAGAAATGTTATGTACTTTGAATTTAGAGGAGTATTGACAGTGCAAAATATAATTTTTTGTTTCAATTTTTACTGTAGTCAAATTCACTAACACATACACCAAATAGTAGTCATAATATGTTTTACTTAGCCAAGCTTCATGGCTTGTATAATATACAATAGTGTTGGTTTTGGAGGAACAGAAAAAATTAATATTGTAAAGGTGTTGTTGTTTTTATATAAAAGAATAAAAATGAATCTCGTGCATTTAAATGTGTTGGTGAGTGAATGCGAGAACCGAGAATAAAAGTGAATTTCCTTTGTGTAATATGTTTCGAGTGGATTTATCTAAATTTCATTTTTTGTGAATTTTGATCATGTTATGGTGTTTTTCCACGATGAAACATATTTTTTCTGCAGCCAAACATTAAAATCTGAAGCAAAACCAAAACAGGAAAGATAGTGTTAAATTACACTTGAGTGACGAAGACAACAGTTTTTTTTGTTTTTTTTTATAGCTAAATTTTATAGTTTATAAAAGTTGACGCCTTCCCTATATAACCTAAAAAGAGAGTATTCTCAATTTCCGCCCAATCACCACTGTGTCCGATGATCCGGGAGATCCTTATCCTTTGATGTCGGGACACTTTTTGATTGGGCGACCAATCTCGACTGTAACTGAGCCGTGATACGATGGTCGGCTGTCTCAACAATTTTGGAAGAGATATTCGATAGAGTATTTTCACACATTGCAACAACGTCAGAAATGGAACGGAATGCAACCTAATAGTAAGGGAACGCGATGTGATACTCGTCATTGACGAGTCATTGGGAACAATTCAGTGGATTATGGATCTGATAGTGCGGGTGTACCCTAGAAGGGACGCTTTGGTCAGAGTCGCGAAAATAAAAACAAAGAACGGAGTTATAAAACGATCATGTTCGAAAGTGGTCAAGTTGCCCACACGGGATTCTTTGATGGCCAGAGTTAACTACCTTGTGAAATATTCAAAACATGCGGGCCGATATGTTTAATTTTAAGTTTTTTTTGGGGAATTTATGTTTTATATATTTATATTTATATATTTATATTTATTTCTATATTAGTAATTATAAGTTGTCGCATCTAGCAAGTTTGAAATATTTTTTATTGTAAGAAAAAACCTAACTGTAAAAAAAATTTTTTTTTATTCATGTAATCGAGAACTTGAAACGGTCGATCGTTGATCCTTGAAGAGATCGGTTCTGTTTTTTCGATCTCTTCAATGTTTAATTTAAAAAAAAAAATTTTTTGTTTATTTTTTTTGATTATTTTTTTTGTGTTGAATTGTTAGTGGTGTGTGGAAATGTGGAATTTTATTTAATCAAGTTAGACCAAGATTTGTGAAGTGAATTTTGAAGTGGTATGTGGTATACTGTATGCCAGATCATGGTAGTATACAGTTACGGATACCACATGTTAGTAAAAAAAAAAAAAAAAAAAAATAATAATAATTTTCGCTTAAGAACTGATTGTAAGTAATAAACTCTGTCGCTTATCCCAGGGTACAGGTATGAAAATTTTTATCATAAAACGGTGGCATGTAATATATTTAAGGTGCTTGGTTTTGTAGTGTAAGCGATCGTGAGTTTATAGTAATTTATCTAATTTAAAATTATACACGGTGGAGAGACAAGTTTTCTTTCATTATTCATAGATTTGTGTGTTGGTGTATGAGTGTGCGTATGTTCGAGAAGAAACGAGGAACCAAAACCAACACAAATGTATATACAAGCCATGAAGTTGCGATACTCATGCCAAAAAGTGACTACTATACCTAAGTATTAGTGTTGTGACGTAGATAATTTGTATATACTTTTATTATATGCTTTGATGTAAATAAAAAATGAATACGAATGATGGAACAACAGGATGTTGCGCTCTTTAAGACAAAGCAAAAAACAAATTAACGAGAGAGAGAAGTATTGTTATTATTATTTACTTCATTATATACTATACTATATACTAATAATTTAGAGCAGAGTGGACAGTCGCAAAATATAATTTTTGTTTCGTTTTTTTTGTAGAAATGTTATGTACTTTGAATTTAGAGGAGTATTGACAGTGCAAAATATAATTTTTTGTTTCAATTTTTACTGTAGTCAAATTCACTAACACATACACCAAATAGTAGTCATAATATGTTTTACTTAGCCAAGCTTCATGGCTTGTATAATATACAATAGTGTTGGTTTTGGAGGAACAGAAAAAATTAATATTGTAAAGGTGTTGTTGTTTTTATATAAAAGAATAAAAATGAATCTCGTGCATTTAAATGTGTTGGTGAGTGAATGCGAGAACCGAGAATAAAAGTGAATTTCCTTTGTGTAATATGTTTCGAGTGGATTTATCTAAATTTCATTTTTTGTGAATTTTGATCATGTTATGGTGTTTTTCCACGATGAAACATATTTTTTCTGCAGCCAAACATTAAAATCTGAAGCAAAACCAAAACAGGAAAGATAGTGTTAAATTACACTTGAGTGACGAAGACAACAGTTTTTTTTGTTTTTTTTTATAGCTAAATTTTATAGTTTATAAAAGTTGACGCCTTCCCTATATAACCTAAAAAAATCACAAATTTATGTGCACATCTCCAAAATAAATTGTGGTATTTATTTTTTTTTTTATGAGATTCTCCTATTTTAATGATTATTTATTTTTAAATACGAAAAAATGATCCGACAATATTTTATAATTTTTTTTAAATCTATTACGACACTATTATCAAAATATTTCAATAATATAAAAATTTTATTTAATTTTTTACCTCAAAATTTTAGTTGTTAGCACACCGACAATAAAAATAAAATGAATTTAGCTATAAAAAAAATAAACAAAAATTGTATGTGTGTGTGCGAGAAATATTTTCTCGTCCATACACAATTTTTATGTGCATGTATTGTTTTGCAGCAATTTTCAGCCATAAAAAGTATTCCAATTTTATATTTTTTCGTTTTGCTGCCATAATTATGGCGACAGAACGAAAAAAATACAAAATAATTTAGTATGCACAGCGTGCAGCAAAAGTTGTCCGTCTCACTCGTACAAAAGTTAAATTTATATTTTTATCTCACGTTTTTCGTGCATATAAAATATGTTTCATCGTGGAAAATACTCTTTAATGACATGATTTTATTAGTAGTATGTTTATTAACAGGTTCCAATTTTGTTTTTAATTTTGTTTTCGAACAGCTGGGGATGTATATTGTGTGTTGTTGTGAAATGATTGTTTTATAAAGGGTTATCCAATGGGAGTGCCCTTAATTGATTGATTAATCATTATTGATCACTGTAATCTGGTACATATTTCACGGTTACCTTTTTGTGTTGAATTGGGTGGTTGTACAGGTGTTGTTGTAGCTTTTTTGTTGTGGGATGCAAATCAATTTTTAAAAAATCATCTAACTTGTAACGCAGAATAGTGGACGTGAAAGGTGTATTAATTGTTAAAAAATTTAAAAGTTGTGTTAATTATTTCAAATGAGTAAAGTGGTTAAACGGTTGGGTTTGTATATAAAGGCTGAAAGGGGAAACAATAAGGTTACCCAAAAAGTGTATAATATAGAAGAGTAATGAAAATGACTTATATTATTGTATTATTATTTATTATATTATTTTTCTCTCTCTCTCTCTGGCTTTCACCTCCCATGAAGGGATTTTGCCACCCGCACTTTCGGTCCATCGCTCTCGTCCTCCAGTTTTGACATCCTAATGCATGTAGATGTTGTTCGACGTCGCCACGCCAGCGCAATCGGGGTCTTCCTCTACGACGAACACCGGCTGGTTGTTGATGGAACACTTTATTGGTCATTCGTCGTTGTGGAGATCGTGTAATGTGGCCGAGCCATCTAGCTCGATTGGATTTAATGAATCCGATAATATCGCAGCCTCCAAGAAGTTGCCTTATCTCGTGGTTCATACGAATCCGATATTCGTTGTCCGTGACTTTGATTGGACTACAATCGTTAGAGGTCATGGCCCAGCTCTCGCTTCCGAAAGCCAGCACAGGTCTTATGAGTGCTTTATAAAGTGTGAGCCTGCACGACCGCGACATATGTTTAGATCGCAATAATTTCGATTGGGCATAGACAACTCGTTGTCCGGCAGCGATTTGGGCAGTTTCTGCCTGCATATCATTCGACGATGTTATAACTGACCCGAGGTATTTAAAGTTTTCGACGCTATCAAAGTTATGGTCGTCAATTCCGAGATTTACCATGGAGATGTTCCTGGGTGTTATAACAATTTTGTTTTGCTGCAGTTCACCTCCAAACCAAGTCTTCTTGCCAAAATGAACAGCACAGTCGTGGGTGCATTTCCCTGATAAACACCAAATGTTATTTCAAAGGGTTCCGACACAGCTCAATTACGATTCTACATATAGACCCAGAGTTCGTTAATTTGCACAGAGAAACGAGTTTCTCTGGAATTCTTAGGCATATTAGAGCGGCCTATAAGTTTTCGCGGTTTTTGCCTGTCTGAAGTCTATATACAGTTGGTGTATGGTTATGTTGTACTCCGAACATTTTTCCAAGATCATCCTCATGGTAAAACATTGGTCAGTGGACGATCGGTTGGATCGAAAACCACATTGATAGTTGCCAATGGTGGTTTCGGTGAGAAGGATGAGTCTGTCAAGTACAACATTATCCAACACTTTGTAAGCAGTGCTCAACAGAGCGATACCACGATAGTTTTCACATTTAACATGGTCTTCTTTTTTGTGCAGCGTACATATGAGTGCGGTCTTCCAATTCTCCGGAAACTTTCCTTGGTCCCAAATAGAGACGATGAGATCGTAAAGATTTATTGCAAGAGTAGCGTCTCCGAGCTTAATCAATTCTGCGGGGACTCCATCGAGACCGAGTAACTTACCATTTTTTAATCTACTAATAGCTGCATCTACTTCCTCTACTGTGGGATATCCAACAAGGACCTCTTCACCTGGAGGAACTATTGCTCTAATGGGGGTCACTTCGTCGTTCCGATTTAGCAGATTTTGAAAGTAAGTTTGCCATACTGAGAGAACATCAGCCACGTTTGTTCTCAGCTTTCTATATCCGCCTTTGATGGCTGTATTTTTTGGGTGGAAGTCTTTAGTTAGATTTCTGGGGTTAGCAAAACAGTCCCTTGAGTTTCCTATTTCCGCTTGGAAGCTGATGTTTTTGATGCAAGATCTCATATGATCGCGTTTCTTTTGTTGAAGGTATTTAGTCGTAGCTTTCCTAGCGCGGAGATATTCTGCTAGAGTGCTTTTAGTGTTGCGAGCCAACCATTTTTCACAAAGTGTTTGTTTATTTTCGACGACCCTTCGGCATTGATCATCGAACCAAACATTACGGGACCTCGGAGCCCTTCTCCCGATGAACTTTGCACCGCGGTGGTTATGTCTGACTGTATAGCGTGCCACTACTCCTGGATGTTAGGAGGATATTCTTTGTTGTTATTGGGTCTAAATAATTAGTGACAGCTGATTGGTCACTCTGCAGTGACGCTTGGTTTTTGATGTCATCAGATTTATCTTCGGTGGGTGCATGTACATTAACGATCGTGATGTTGAATTTCTTAGTGCCGAGCCTGACCGTACATATCCGCATGTTGATAGGGCGGAAGTTGATGATATGATGCTTCGTGCGCTGATGGATAAGGAAGCCAACTCCAAATTCTCCTCCATTCTGATGGCCGCAGTAATGAAGAGTGTAACCATTGGTGGTATCATGTATCCCATTCCCAGACCATCTAAGCTCTTGTAGTGCAAGAACGTCTAATGTGTATTATATTATTATATTATTGTATTATTATGTTATTGGTATTGTAATAAATTAATTGTAAATTTCAGGCAAAAACTAACACAATTTATTACAGCATTTGGCTTGTAGGAATTATATTATTGTATAATTATGCTATTATATTAAGAATTAATGAATTTGTTATTTCAGATTAAAAATTAATTCAATTTATTACAGCCTACGGCTAAGAGCAATTAGTTAGTTTATAGATTCTGTTTTCAGGGTACCATTGCAGATTATAGATGAATGGCGGCATACTGGAGTTGCTGATAAGAGATGGCAGAATGCAGAGCAGTACAACAAAAATGTGATTGTCTAACACTAACAATAGTTTGAATATTGGCTACCAGGAAATCGGACCGATTATGTCATAACTAACATACTTTTCCTGTCCCTAACCCACAATAATTTACTAACTATTGGCCGCCAAGGTGTCTGTAACCGGGTCGATCTCAATAATTTAACTAGTATCCTTCCATATCCTTCCAAGTATATGTAAAAACGGGTGTACTGTGGGCCCGGCGCTTCCCGGGATATCCTGCTTAATGCTTGGCAGTACATTCAAAATCAATCAATCAATCAATGTAATCGAGAACTTGAAACGGTGGTCGATCGATGATCGTTTAAGAGATCGGACGTGTTTTTACCGATCTCCTCAATTTAAAATTTATTTTTTATTTATATTTCTTTTGTTTTTGTTGTGTCGTTTTTTTGTGTGTGTTTTTTAAATGGTGAAGTGGATCGTGTACTCTATCGTTTTCCCAGAGATCAGGTACCAATGCATCATTTTTAATGTGCATTTTTATTTTTCATTTTTATTTTTTAATTAAACTGTTCATAAGTACCGTTGGCGAATTTTTGTTTTAGCTTAAATAAATACAATTATTTCTATGAAAAAAATGGAAAATGAGAGAAATCGAAAAAATTATACAGTTGTGTTGGTTTTATTTAGTATTTTAATAATTTTATTGTCTTTTGTGTTCTTTGTTGGAACATTTTTATTTTTGTATTTATTATTATTTTGGATAAATAAATGTAATATACCAATATGTATACACATATCTGTACTCTGTATACATAATATCAAATAACTTATATTATTATAAGAGAAATCGTGAACATTTCCATAGTAAATGCGAACGACAGCATGATTTCGTTAAATTTTGATTCGTAGAAAAATCCAAGGTGGCATAGCAAACGTTTTTAACGAGAACAATAGATGGCGCGTCAAACAATTTTTTCTTTGTTTTCACAAAATTTCATAACATTATAGCTTTCATTAGTGGTACTTTTGTTGTTATTTCAAAGCGTAGCGTCTGTGAAGTGAATAATAAAATATTTTTTGTGATTTAAGTGTTATATATGTTAAGTGTTTTATAAAAACGTGTTTCATAAATTAGAAAATAACATAAATATAAACTATAATTGTTTGTGTTTTATCCAAATGCCGCAGAACTGTTTCAATTGTTCAACGAATTTTGGTTTGCATTCGTAAGTAAATTGATGTTAAATATAGCTAAGACATAATTATTCATCACTTTAGATGCAAAATATCACAATATAAATATGTTGTCTGTTTTAAATTTATTAAAACGTAAAGATTTAACCTATAACTAAAGTGTTTTTATACCACCAAGCAATTGGACTATTCAAATTAGTAGCCAATTTTAGCTAAATTATACAGATATTTTCGGTTAAAGGTTTACTATTATATTTCTACATTTTATATTACATCAAGCGTATACTGAATAAAAAAGCTAATTGCACCCTTAAGAATAAGGAATATCCAAATATGTCTATTTAATTTATAGCGCACCATCATCTGAAGATTACAGGAAAATTTGGCGAGAAATTATTCCAAATGTCAAAGCTAATGATTTGGATTATCCTTCATTTAAACTTTGTTCCAAACATTTCGAGGAAAAATATTTAACCATTGGTAAACATCTTACAAGAGATGCGGTACCTTCGAAATTTGTTTTGGACAATGGCATGTGGTAAGTTAGAACTAGCATTTCTTTTTACTGTAATTATTGTTTAAGCTTGAAATAATAAAATTGTTATATTTGCACCTAGGTATACTATTGAATATGATGAGGAAATTACCCTTCAACGTCAATCATTATTACGCCTCCAAATTAATCTTCAACGTCAATCACGAGGTCACCACCAATTAAAAAAGCAAAAAGTGGAAATATTGTAACAGCAACACCGCAATCATGTGATGCAATTAGTCGTCAGTTCAGATATACTAGAGCCGTTTATGCATCATTTAATTACACTCCAGGTACTTCAAAGCGAGCTATATCTAAATCATAGACGTATAATAGATTTAGACAAGAAATAAGCAAACGTCAAGTGAGGAAATTTTCAAGGGTAAAAGAGAAAGACTATAATAATACCAGGGCCGCAATTAGAAATTTACTATTTGATTATAATGAAGTTGGTTGCTAAATAAAAAATAAATTTAATAATTTTTTTTTGTGATGGTATGGCAATTAAATATTTTAGTAGATATATGTATTTTAATATTAAAAAAAGTTTTAAGGTTTCTTTTTAGGACAATATTACTTGAGTGTACTCATTTCCACACTTCCCAAGAGGAAGAGTACTTAGCGCATTTTTTTAGTGTGGTATCCCCAGTAGGTCTAATCCACTTAGATTGAAACTAGAAAAATAGGGAAACTTGAGATTTTAGTCTACATGCCATGGAAATGGAGTAATGAGACAAATTTGTTCCTTTTTGATAGCTTTGATGAACAGTAGTCATTTCCATAGACAAAAGCTCAACATATAAACGAAGTGCTAATGAGTTCCATGACCCATCAGGACATAAACACATCATGCATTTTATATTAATTTTATATGATTAGGCAATATTAATATTTTTAATTCATATTTGTAAATCTATTTCTTGTTTACTATTATCATAATAAGCATATTTGTAATCATGCCAACATTTCATTATATATATTTATTTTAAGTTGGAATGAACAAAATTTAAAATCAGAATTGAAGCATAATCCCGTTTATAAACACGAAATACAAATTAAAAATTTTAATTAGTTTGGTTTAATTCAACAGCAAAAACAGGCCGTAGAAACCACGACAAAACTCCGTGTGTATTATATTTTAAAAATCATAAAAGAATGAGACCGTATACAAAACATGTGTGTACAGTTGATTACGATTTTAGGGACCACAAAAAATAACATTATTATTTTTTAAAATTTTTAATATTTTTGACTTAAAACTTAACTTTGTCTTTCACTAATCACTAGATTACAATCACAACATATATTATATTTAATGTAATTTAGTAATTATCTTACTAATGAAACGAAATTCCTTCTACTTTATTGAGTTTAGAATTCTGACAATTGTTCACCAAACACTTCATTTTTTTAACTTTTTTTTAATTTTGATACACGATAGTATAAAGTTGATGATTTTTTAGCACAAATTTATTATTTTTAATAAGTTTTAATTAATTTTATCACTGTTTTTTCTAAAAAAAAAAAAAAACAAACCCAAACCAAGTTTCTCCTACGTCCCCCGAAATTTTAATTTAAAGCCCCTCGGAGGGCTAAGCAGGCTACTTTTTTCAGTTTTATTTATTGATCCTATGAAGTTTTTGTTTTCAGCTTTCCCTATTTCCTATATCTACCTCTATTTCCTTCCCACCCATTTTCTTTACTTTAAATGTAGTCATTAAAGTTTTGATTGGTTAACGTATACATTTTTAAATTTTAGTTCCGTTATATTACAATTGTGTACAACAATTTGAAAATATTTAGCAAATACACGTTTTTAGTTCTAAAAATGTCCAGTATTATTCAAAATGGCGCCAATGTCGAAAATACTGTCAAAAAAAAGTATGAGCGATCTTAAGCTGTTCCCTAAAATATTTGCGCTTATGAAAAATGACAGTAATGCAGTCTCAATTTTATGTTAAAGTTGAGAACAAGCGGCCGAGAAATTTTACATTTTGCTTTTGCTTACGGCAAGGAGATGCTCCGTCCCCGATACTCTTTAATCGCATGTTAGAATTTATCTTTCGCAAAAAAGAAATACCCCAGGACTACAGCTTATGACTTATATCGTCAGTTCAACCAGCTCCTGGCATATCAGATTATATATTTGTGATAGGACTGAATTGCAACGGTGTGATGTAAAAGAACTTAAAATTTACTTATATGATTCTTAGCTTGCTTTGGTCGTAAACGACCATCGTAAAAAGTTAGTGCAGTGATCTCTGACCGGAGAAGTACCATTTTGAAGTAGCAGAGTTGCGCTATCAGCGACAATATGTATTTAAATACGTATTTGCATTTATTTTAGGTGAAACCTTATTTTATTTATAAAACTTATTTTATAAACTTGATAAATGAACAGTGGCCGAGTTATGTTCCCGATAAATAAAAGATTTACATTTTTTAAACTCTGGAATTTTTTCCAGTGTTATTTTATTTTTTTTATTGAAAACTTTAAATTTAATATTACAGTAAGTTAACAACAAGTGTTGCTAATTAAGAAAACAATATACAAGTATCCATATTCGTTGCTGATTTTCCATTTTAATTGATTTTGGCCGGATATGTATTTACTCGGTTTACAATTTACATTTAAGATTACAATGTATTTTAAGTAAAAGTAAATTATGCGCGTGTAATATAATATCGGGTTTCGTTGTTTCTCTTACATTTAATTTAGATTTTAGAAAATAGGTTGAACTGGTGTAACTGATGATCCTGTGGCTTGCTGGAATACCGTGTGATATGTAAGTGCCACGTTTGCTCAACCCTCTTTATCCTAATAAAGAGATCGCTTAAAATTCAAAAACGATCATTGTATAGCTCTTCGTTACACAGCAAAGGTCAGTCACTGATAAAGTTTGAAACATTGAAAATGTTTTATGGCACGCTAAATACGAAAAAGCATTAAAAAAAATGAGTCACAAAATGAAAAATGCGTTACTGTAATGTTCATGGAAATCCTTTAGACCAGAAATTAAACTCGATTGGTAGTTTTCTTATATGATTTATCTCTCTGTGTGTTATTTAGTGGTTTTAAAGTACAAGTTTTATAGGGTCTCCGACATTTTTGATAAAACTTTACACATGTTTTTCCTGGGAACCGCTCAGAACTGGACATTTTAAAACTGGATATTTCAAAATAGGATTTGACAAAACGAGATAAGGTACAAAACTGGATATTTCAAAACTGGATATTTTAAAACGAGATAAGGAACAAAACGAGATATGGTACAAAACTGGATATTTCAAAACGAGATAAGGTACAAAAAGAGATATGGTACAAAACTGGATATTTCAAAACTGGATATTATAAAACGAGGTAAGGTACAAAACGAGATATGGTACAAAACTGGATATTTCAAAACTGGATATTTTAAAACGAGATAAGGTACAAAAAGAGATATGGTACAAAACTGGATATTTCAAAACAGGATATTTTGACATGTGATTAAGAAGGAACTCGGCGAGATCTTAACCGATTATGATGAAATTCGATACGTAGGATGAAAATGAAATTTTGAAATGATTTTTTGGGAAAGTTCTGGAATATGGCCAATTAGGGAGGAATTCGGTGAGTTCTTACCCGATAATGATGAAATTTTATATGTAGGATGGGAATGTGATATTTTAAATAGTATATAGTATGGTATATAATGAAGTATATAATAATAACAATACTTCTCTCTCTCTCGTTAAATAATAAATTTGTTTTTTGCTTTGTCATAAAGAGCGCAACATACTGTTGTTCCATCATTCGTATTCATTTTTTATTTACATCAAAGCATATAATGAAAGTATATACAAATTATACTCCGTCACAACACTAATACTTAGGTATAGTAGTCACTTTTTGGCATAAGTATCCCAACTTCATGGCATGTATATACATTTGTGTTGGTTTTGGTTATATACAACCCAGCAAACGCGAGTTCACTACTTTAAACTACATGCAAACGTATTTTCACATATACATAAACGTTTTTATATAATATACGAATAAAGTGAGTTGACACTATAAAAATAATGTAGTTGCATCTCGTTTTTATTATCACAACATTGCTGAACTAAAAAACAAATTAACATCGCCATATTGCTAAGGTATATCCCAAGTTAATACAGCTAAAATTACAAGTAATTTTTGTTTCTTTAATTAATATTTTAATATTTAAATAATTAGTTGTTAATAATTAGAATTAGTTGTTAATAATTAGAATTAGTTAAATAGTGTAAACATAATTAATACAGGACATGTAATAATTAAAAATTAAAAGTTTTTTTGCGTGTATTGTGTTAAATATGTCAAAAAAAACCTTGTCAAATCGCTTATCGAAGCAAAAACAATGATTTAAAAATGATGAAGTGAAAAGCAAGAAAAAAAAAATTAGAATCATCGAAATGCATAAAATAAAATAATGATGGAAGCTTTGATTCATGTAAGAAGCCGAATCTATCATTGTCACAACTGGTTGGCGAACAAGAAGACTCGTATGTTGAGTTTCAAACTATATTTCCAAATAAATCAATAGCAGAACTAAATGATATGAAATTGCAATTAATCGACCGACCCTACATTGCAAAACTGGTATGTAACCATTTTGAAAATATGCTGATACTAAACTAATCAAGTTGTATTTGTTAAGTAATTTTTCTGAGTAAATTAAAGACGAAAGTGTGTTTCAATTCATGGCAAAGGACAAGGTATATCACGAGTTCAATGTAAATGGCTGAGCAGGGAAAAGGACTTTAAACTCCCTAAAGCTATTCAATGCAGTTCAATTTGGAATCGAGGTATAACATCAAATATTTAAAATTCTTACTTTTTTGTATTTATATCGTTAGATGCCTGTGGTCGACTACTTGGGAGAGAAAATGATTTATATATTTATATATTTTAGTATTTTAGCGATTAATCTAAAATGTACAACATAATTATGTACAGAAATTTGAATTAAAATTTGCTTATAAGTTATAGAATAACATGTACTAAATTATAGTTGCTAAATTTCGTGATATCTAAAGACTTTTAACTTAATATTAAATTATTATTGTGAAACAAATTATATGAATTATTAGTAAAATATAAATTTTTGAATTTGATTTTAAATAAAACCATTTATTGAAATACCAGTCGAAAGTACTTCCACGGAAGTAGTTTGGAAGCACTTCTACAGAAGTAGTCTTAAATTACATTTTATATGTGGAAAAATAAGCAATTAGAAAGAGACAAATAGTTTTTTTTAATAAGTGTGAAACAGAAAGATTTTTATATTTTTTTTTTTCAAACTCATTAATTTTTTTCCTCTGTCCTATCTTTTTTCACAAGAAAATAAGTTCTTCTTTTCACTACTTCTGCATCAGTTCTGAAAATACTTCTACGTTTGCTGGGAACATATTGTCTTCCTTTCTTGTAGCTTAACATAATGTTGAAAGAGATGGCTTGCAAAAACAAAAAAAAAAGAGTTTCGACATTGTGTTAATGTGATGATTGTATAAAAATGATAAAACGCACAATTGTAAAAAGACATCTAAGATCCAAACCATGCGCAGTTTTAGTAGTTCCATAGTTGACGAATGTGTAGCGCCCTATTTTATAACATCTTCTACTTGAGTTCTCTTATTATATGATTTCTTTATGACATAAATTAATGAGTTTAGTAGCACTCGTTAATGTACAAAGTTTACAAGCACATAGTAAAGATATATCAACGAATAATGTTCTAAATAAGACTGCGATTGCTCTTTGCGCCGAACCTTGAATGAATGTTGATAATGTGATTGAACTGGATGGATTTCAATGTAAAAGTTCTCGGATACGTGAATAAGTTCGAGCAAGAGAAGTTGCTATATACAAAAATAATTATTCTCCAATATCGCCCAGTTACTTTCAATCACAGATCATTCATCTATCGTATTTATTAAAACGTATATATAATCAATTTAAATTTTAAATATGTTAAATCAAAAATGTCTAGCGCCGCCATTTTTGTTTACATATTTTTCGTCGTTCTAAAAAATGCCAATATTTTATGTTGTGTAGTTCTAAATGCATGCATTTGTCAGTGAATGCATGCAAATTTTGCATGAGAAAAATGATACTTGTAAATCGAGCATAATACTAACTAAAAGCGCAAGTTAAGCCTAATGTTGAGTTAAAAAATAAAATTATAGGTAACTTACTTTGGCAATTGGGATGAAACTAATCATCATATCATTATTTCGGTACACCATGAATCATGTTTAAAAACCGATACACCATTGTACTTTTTTTTTCTTTTCTAAAAATAGTAACTGCTTCATCTTATGAATTCTACATCTTCGATTTAGTTAAATATAACTTCAAATTGTACATAATTTACTAAAGCTAATCTGGGAAAAGTGAAGTAACTTTCAGTAGGCCCGCATGATTAACTCTCAATAATCCCTCATACCCTCAACAGTTACTGACAAACAATTTGATGATGTATTTAAGGCTGTTCCATCATTTTAGATGAGCAGCAATTCGATTTATTTTTAAATTACAAACAATTTTCTTTAGATTTTTAATTTATTTTTTTAATAAACTAGCAAAAACATAGACACTTGTAGACGGTAATAGAATCCAAATAGGAATCATTACTACATAAATGGACATATTTAGATGACCATATTCCAACTTCAAACAAATTAATATCTGTGCTGTTATTTTGAGGAAAACTGCAACTATATACCATTGGTATAATATAAACAATTTTTTTAAAGTTTTTAAATTTCTCCATTTTCTTATTAACTTTATCAATATAAATATAATTAATATAACATCATAAACCCACAGCGGAATGAAAATTATAAACCAGTTCCATCGCGTTCTTGTTTCCAAACCCAAGCACAAAAGAATTAAAAAAATTAGTAAAATTAGCCATGTAAATAACGCTCGATGAACTAATGACATGTTATTGTGCAAATTTTAATCGTCTTTCATTATCCTTCTTAATACATCATATAAATATTGGTTTTGTATATCACGTATTTATTTACCGAATAATATATTTTATCTCATAGACATATATATTAAAATTATTGATATGTATAAATTTATATAATACTACAATAAGCCTATTTTATTTTGTTTATATTTATACAAATATAATTTTTGTTATGTCAAAATTTATAGGTTGTTATAATCCGCAACCAATGTCCCACAAGCCGAAATTCGGTTGATTTGTCAGTGAAACATTACGCCAGTAAAATAATAAAAGTTTTATCTTGACGCTATAATTAATTGGAGAATAATAGGGCAATTTTTTGGTTACAGTTTTTGACGCAAAATTCGACATCGTAAGGGACAAATATTGAAATGCCATTTTTTTTGTATGGGAAAACATGATGACCGTAATGTGAAAAACATAAAAATTATAAATGGATTTGAGGAAATTAAACTAATCAGATAAGTTTTTTTCGTGAAAATAGTTTCAATTAATATATTTAAATAAAAATATGTGCAATTTCGATTTTTTTAGGCCACAATTCAATAGTTGAACCATGGTTTAGAATATAGCATATTATTCATATAAACAAATCATTAAAAATAAAAAGATTTTAAATTCAAAAATGTTCAATCGTTTTTTCTGTTAGTCCAATGCCTTTTATTATAAATACTGACCATGTATGTAATCGAGACAAAAAAGAAATTAGAATTAAAAATATAAGTTTTAGATTACATTTTATTGTTATCTAGTTATAGCGTAAAACTAATATAATATCAAATAATGAAAGTTTTAATACAGAATTTTGAGTTCTTATACAAGTAGTTCTGTTCTGAAGAAAATGAAACGTGCGTTTCATATTAAATGTAGGATTTTTTTATTTTGAATAATATTAAATGCATATTAATTTTCTAACAGAACTACTCATAAGAACTCAAAATTCGGTATTAAAACTTGTATTACTTGATGTTATATGTATTAGTTTTACGCTATAACTGGTGTTCATTGGAAGAACTAATTGAAAAATTGCACTATAAGAGGGGTTATGCACAAAAAGCAAGTTTTAATTTGATTTTCGCCTTTTAGTTTTTCAGGGTAATTACAGTTTTTGTCGCAAAATGCGACACCGTATGGTATAAATAAATATTGAAATGTCATATTTTTGTTTAAAACATTTTTAGCCTAAAATGAAAAACATAAAAATTATAAATGGATTTGAGGAAATTAAACTAATCAGATAAGTTTTTTTCATAAAAATAGTTCTAATTAATATATTTAAATAAAAATATGTGCATTTTCGTTTGTTATTAGGCCGCAATTCAACAGTAAACAAACATTTTTTAGAAAAACTTAAACAAAACACTTGTGGCAGTGATTTCAAAATGGCTTGATAGAGTTTTAAAATCATAATTATTCCTATGCTTTACGAGCAATAGAAGGAAATCATCTTCAGCCATCAGTGCATGTAATACATTTAAGTAACATTGGTGGTTCTACTTGTTCAAAATTTACTGGCTCCTAGTCGCAGTCCCCAAAATGTTTGTTTCACACTACTACATAATTGGAAAGTATTTTACCATTGTAAAGTTTAATTATCCATTGCTTTTTTAAACTTATGTTATTAGAAAATCTATAAAATTTGATTTCATTTCCTTTTGCTACTTTTAATTTCAACTTTGGTACGCAGCAACCAGTTCACCATCTTGATGTACACTTTTAACATAGATTTTAAGTATAAAAGAAAAATCAGAATAAATTTAATTTTATTAACTCTATTAGGACTTTTAGGACTTCGGGAATATTATGGGTCGTTTATTATTGAAATAAGCAAAGAAGAATAAACGTATTTTAAAGTAAAACGCATTCCTCTACTTAAAAGTAAAGGAATGCGTTTTACTTTAAAATACGTTTATTCTTCTTTGCTTATTTCACGAGATTGACCTGTTCAATTTTGTACAGTCAATTTACAAAGTAAAAAGCCGTTTCAAAAAAGTATTTCCCGATTAACCAAATTGAAGTTGAATATGTATCGACGTCTTCGATTTACAGGATGACCCTACAATACTCCGCCTTTAGTGGAAACGTGCGGGTATGTAAACTTTCCTGATGTAAACTGGAGCTGATGCTGAGTCTGTGCAGCGTTTCAGAGCCCGAACAGTGCATATAGGAATTCAAATAATCCGAACGGCGTTATTATCGCAGTTTTTGGTATATCCGCAGGTTCCACCGGGATTTGATGATATGCTCGTTGAAGATCAATTGTAGAAAATATTTTACAACCATTTAGAATGTTTCCTTTATCCTGTTTAAATGGTATAGAGTAACGATCCGGTACCGTAATTGAATTCAAATGGTGGTAATCGCCTCAAGAGCGCCACTCTCCATTTTGTTTTTTACCATGTGTAATGGGGAAGCCCAATTGCTTTTAGACGGACGACCGATTCCTCTTCGTACTAGGTTTTCGAATTCGCTGCGAGCCACCCAACTTTTATTTGGCGCGAGTCGACAAGGGCGTACAAGAACTGGATGGTCTGTTGTAATTATTTGATGCGTGATATTAATTTTTGACGGAGCTATGTGGTCGTGCTGTACTGTGATGCCCCTGTATTCCCGTAAAATATCCGAGAATGGACCTGTGACATCGAAGGTTGTAATTCCTAACTTTGATTCTGTCGTTGGTGTACCTTTTGTTGACAACCTGGTTGCATCATCTATCAAACGATTTTGTTTCATATCTATCAACAATCCGTAATGTTTGATAAAATTCGCTCCGATTATCGGTTGTTTTACGTCGGCCACGATAAAGTTCCAGATAAAATTTCGCCGAAGTCCAAAATTTAAAGATGATTTTTTTTCGCCGTATGTGTGAATTTGTGTCCCATTTGCTGCGAAAAGTTTCGATCGATATAATATTTTACGATTATTACGATATCCGCACCAGTATCAATTAAAAATCGTTGCTTGCATTTAAGATCCGAAATGTATAAACGTTTATACAGACGTCCGAATTTTTATGTTCGATCGAATTCCCCCTCATTCGAACGAATATTTAGTTTTTTGTGGCAAAATTACAAAGTTGTCTGCATTTCCGCACTATTTCACCAAATTTGTAATGCCACCAACACTGTTCGTAGTATTGCTTCTTATTTGAAGTATGATAAGATGATCCTCGTGATCTCGATCTTTGTCGTGATTGATAATTTTCAGCATGTTGTAATTTATCAAATCGTTTCACTAATTCGCTTACTTTCATCTCTAGTGACGATATTGCTGATGCGGATGTGGATTCCATAGTATTGGATACTGCGTTGACTTGATTAAAATCGCCCAATTCCATCAGTTTGTGCCATTTTTGCTTTTTTTGAATATCGTCGTCGCTGGTTGAAATTATCTTACGAATTTGGTTAGCCTTTCCAAAAAAGCATTCCCCGATGAACCAAATTGAAGTTGATATGTATCGATGTCTTCGATTTACAGGATGACCCCATCGGATTATAGAAAGTTATACGGTTTATTTAAAAATAAAAAGATTTTAAACCCAAAAATGTTTAAATATTTTTTCTGTTGGTCCAATGGCTATTATTATAAATACTGGCCATGTAATCACGACAAAATAGAAATGAGAATCAAAAATGTGTGTTTTATATTACATTTTGTTGTTATTTACCGTCATATTTTTTACTTGCTAATTAGACATACAATTTATCTAGTTATTACGTAAAAATAATATAACATCCAATAATGAAACTTTTAATACAGAATTTTGAATTCTTATACAAGTAATGTTCTGAAGAAAATGATACGTGCGTTTCATATTAAATGTTTTGTGTGTTTTATTTCAAAATATGTAATATTATTTTTCAGAGTTTTTTCTATAATCATTTTCTTTCGAAAGCCGTTAAAGGTGGAACTATACTTGGAATAGCAAAAATAAAAGAAACAACGTAAGAGAGCGATAACTGAATTACATGTATTCGACTATATTTTAAAAAAACAAAAATAATGCACATAAAAAATTTACGTCAAATTTTAGCTGCCACTTACGAAAAATATACGAGCGAAAATTTTCGAACACAAATAAGGAAAAATAACATGAAATAGAAAATAGGTTATTTTCAAAAATATGCATTCATTTATTGAAAAATCCGTCTTTAGAAAATTACGCATGATTTTGTATGTGGCATCGCTTTAACAGATTCAAAATTAATTTATACCATTCAACACTCCCACTTAAATTAAATTTTATTTTCCATTCCAAGTTAATGTCATGGTGATTACGCTGAGGTAACCCCTTAAAGAAAACATCTGCTGTCATCTCTTCCGAAGATAGATACGATATTTGCACATCTGATGTCTCCATCCGCTCACGTTTAAAGTGATGTTTCACATCGATATGCTTGGTTCGAGCATGGTATACATCATTTTTGGCCAAAATATTATTATTATTATTATAATGTTATTTACTCCAAACTCTATTTAACTTTTTAATCCACATAGCCTCTTGGCACAGATTTAATATATTTATATTTAGTATATTAAATTTGTGATCTTGGGTTGTTGCGAGGCACAGCCAAATACTCAGCCTATGTCGTCGACAATGCAACTGTTTGTTGCTTTCTTGTTGACCATGTAATAGCGTCACCAGACATTTTATAAATACATAACCAGTTATTGACTTACACCTTTTGATATCACTGGCCCAATCAGAATCAGTATAACCAATAACTGCAGTGTTTATGAGAGTCTGATTTATAATATTCCAACTTAGCAGATATTGTTCTCTTTAGATATCTAAAAATACGTTTAACCGCAGCCCAATGTTGTCTTCCTAGTTCATTTGAATATTGACTAACCAGATTCACTGCATAAGAAATGTCTGGTCTAGTGCCTTGTGCCGCATACAACAAACATCCGATAGCCTCCTTATATGGAATATTTCTCATCTCTTCGATTCACCTGTTGATTTTGGTGACATTGACTTATCTAATTTCACATTAATATCAACTGGAGTAGCGACAGGATTACTGCTTTCCATGTTGAATCGTTCCAAATTTTTTTTTATATAGTTTTTTTGATCCATCCATCAAACACCTTTGTCACGATCTCTAGTTACACGAAAATCCAATATTGATTT
>OY744475.1:138985470-139015470 GCA_963556175.1 Tipula confusa
GATTGGATATTCTAAATTAAAAACATTGAAAATTTTAAAACAAATATCAACCTCATCAATAAAGCTTTTTAAAATATATTTTACGCCATCGAAATAAACCAGAAATTTATTTAGTATAAGAACTGTTCCAGTAACCAATATAAGCAATTGCACTGCTTTTTATGTGAATTTTTTTTATGTTATTGTTACCTTCAACAGTCGTCGATGTTGGAACTAGTACGCAGTGTAATAATTTAAATATTGCGCAATACCGAGCATCTAGACAAAAGTAGATAATAAGATATTAAATATGTATATATTTTGAAATCAATTAACTATTTTACTTCTGAAGCGTATATTGTGATTGCTGAAATTCATCTAAAAATTTTATATATATATATATATATATATATATATATATATATATATATATATATATATATATATATATATATATATTTATATATATATATATATATATATATATATATATATATATATATATATATTTCATTATAATTTTCACATACCAATTTCTTCGTATTCATCATCCATTTCACTGAAATTGGAGTAGTACCCATGGAGCGTTCCAGTGTTGCTACTCACGTTATGCCCGGCACTTTTCACTAGGGTATTGCCTAGAATCACAATTTTTCTGCCTTCTGGAACAAAAAATTTTAATTTTGGTTATTTAATTATCATATTTTGTTGAATAAATAATAATTTTCATAGTATTTATTTGAATCTATTAATAATTTTATTAAATAATTAATAATTTTATTATATAATTAATAATTTAATTTAGTTAATATTTAATTTAAATAGCATTTAAATTTTCTAATAATAAAATATAAAAATTTAACCATATGGCCGTGTTTTTTTTTATATCGGAGAAATCGGAGAGATCAGATGAAAATTATTTATCGGATATATCTGATAATATTTTTCTCCGATTTTTATCTATCAGATCGAAAAAAATATTTTTTGTGTTATTTTTTAGTACCAAAAATAATAAATTATTTTATGAATTTCAGCATTAAACTCCCTAAATTAAAGTTTTATTTGTCACCTGATAGCTCAACATTAATCGGAGTCGCCATTTTAGAATTTACTAAAAAATATAAAATAATCTGTACATTTTTTCAGAGTAAAAAGATCGTATCCGATAATTATCGGAGCGTAAAAAAAAACGACACAGAGAGATAATTTTTTTCTCGGATATTAAAAAAAAACGCATATCTGAAAATTTGACAGTAAATTTATCTCTCCGATTTCTCCGATATTAAAAAAAAACAGACCTCAAAAGACATTTTTTGTGTCTTACCGCACAAAAAATCAAATTGAAATGAATTGTACTATTAAAAAAATAAACAAAAATTATATGCGTGTATGCGAGAAATATTTCCTCGTCCAAACACAATTTTTATGTGCAAGTATTATTTTGCAGCAATTTTCAACCATAAAAAGTATTCCAATTTTATATTTTTTCGTTTTGCTGCCATAAATATGGCGACAGAACGAAAAAAATACAAAATAATTTTGTATGCACAGCGTGCAGCAAAATACGGACAAATTTAAATTTATACTCGTACAAAAGTTAAATTTATATTTTTATCTCGTTTTTCGTGCAAAAAAATATGTTTCATCGTGGAAAATACTCTTATTTCTCAGCCGCGTACACATTGAGCGAACGAACACCGAATTTCAAGCGAACAGCGAACACCGAACGCAAATTCGCATAGTGTGTACTGTGACGTAACAGCGAACCGAATGTTCGATTCGCGTTCGCTCCAAGAGCGGTACATCAAAGGAAATTGGTGTTCAGTATGGACGATAAAAATGAAAAAAAAATGCAACGAACGACGAACAACGAACAAAAATAAATTTTTTCTTGTACAGAGTGAGGCAAAAGTCAAGAACGATTTTTAAAATTCAATATCATCTGTGATATCATATTATTTAGTTTTTTTTTTTTGTAATGCAATTTTTTTTTTAATTTATTAAAAAGTAAATGTAATTAAATAATGCAAAAACTAAATAATGCAGTAAATGCAAAAATAAAAAAGAATTTTCGGTCTATATTTTTCGGTCTATATCATGACTTTCGCCTCATCCTGTACATCTATAAATTTATGAAATTTAGTTTGTTTGTGCCGTTATTTTTCTTTCGCACATCGCACAATACTATTGTACTTTAGTGACATAGGATACATAATTAAAAAAATAAATCAAATGGCGAAACCAGACTGGAACGAACAAATGGCCTTAGATCTTATTAAAGAATATCAATTGCACGAAATATTGTGGAATCCAAAGGATCCAAATTTTCATAATAATTAAAAAAAAAAAGATGCTTGGGACTACTTGGGAGTACTTTTTCATTGTAATGTAAGTAACAGATGATTATTTGTTTTGAATATTTTATTTTATACAAACGAAAATGTGCGCTCGATTATATATCTTTCAGGGTGCAGAAGTAAAAAAAAAAATGGACTCCCTATTATCATCATTTAGACGAGAAAGACAAAAATGTATAACACGATCGGGTGATGGCCTAGAGAGTGTCCACAATTCAAATTGGTTTGCGTATAAGCATTTGATGTTTTTATTAGATAAATACAAACCAAGAAACACGATAGACAGCAATTTTTCAGTAAGTAAACACTACAAATGTTTGATTCTTTAATTAATTTTATTAATTCATAATAATAAAATACAATAATTATGCATAATCTTTTTGCCATGGTACACTTCCAATTTCTGATGAAAAATATTCAGCAAATTCTTCTCTAACGAGTTTACAATACTCTGACGGTTTTCGACCGATTCTTGTCAATGGCAAGAAAGAAGTACGCTCATCTGCTTCGCTCAAACTTCCTTCGGCGTTATAAATATTCTCATTTATTCCTGCTGTATAATCTTTTCTAGAAGATTAGCTCTTTCGTAAAAAATTGTGTAAGTAAACACAACACTGTACGACAATACTGGCCGTCTCCGGTTCTAACAACATTGGCTTACGAAGAACTCTAAATCGAGCAGACAATATGCCGAACGCATTTTCAACGACTCGACGAGCTCGTGACAATCTATAATTGAAAATCCTTTGTTTTGACCCTTGCTCTTGAATACCCGGAAACGGCTTAATAATATGTTTCTGTAGGGCAAAGGCATCATCTGCCACGAATACATATGGTATTTTACGCGATCTTCCAGGAAGGTTGGTATCCGGAGGAACTCCTAATACACCTTTCTGTAGTCGGTCGTAAAAATTAGTATTTTTAAATACACCTCCATCGGAAATCCTCCCTTGGGTTCCTATGTTTACATATATGAAACAGTAATCAGCATCCACAATGGCTAACAATACGATGCTAAAATTTTTTTTATAGTTAAAAAATTCGCTTTTGCTATTAAATGGAGCTTGTAAGATACAATGCTTGCCGTCAATAGATCCCAGGCAATGCGGAAAATTCCACAGTTCCTCATACTGTTTCGAAACTGAATACCACTCGTCTGGCGTACATGGAACCTAAAATTAAAATAACAATATATATGTAGTTAATAACAAATATAGTCGTCGTTTATCATGAACAATTTATTTCTTTATATGTTTCTATTTCAGACTCCAGAAGTAGTTGAAGTGTGCAATGAGTATGCTGAAAAAGAAATGCCGAACGAAATTGGGTTGAATTTACCCTCATCGAATAGTTCGCCAAATAAAATAAATCAAGAGACATCCAGAAAAACAAATACCCCTAATCAAAAAAAACGGAAAAACGAAGACCCTAGAATAAATGAGGCATACAAAATTCTTAAAGAAACAGTTACAAATAGTAATACTTCAACTAGGGATGACAGTAGTGTGTTTGGTGAATATGTAGCCAACAAACATAGGAAATATAATTCAAATACCAGGGTTTTAGTGGAACATAAAATTAACAATATTTTATTTGAGGCTGACATGGGAAAATTAGAAATGTTTCTACCAAGAAATTCATATATACTTTCACCCGAAGTATCAATATCATCACGGCCTACATCAGCATCGTCATCAACAATTGTGACACCATTACCATCTACTCATCATTTATTACGTCTGTCAACATCGCCAGAAACAATTATTACTCATGATCATAGTTATTACTCATCATCTACTCAAGACTTGGATTTTACCGAAACAACGCAATCATCCCGGTATCGCAACCCATCCACTTCTAAATCGCCACCAAATAATTTTCATTACGATTAAATTAAATAAATAAATAATACATTAATAACAATAAGTTTAGTTTATTTCCTATAATTTTAAGTATGTATTTATGTACTATGGTTTTAAAGGGTCTTACCCGCACAAATTCTTTTAATTCATTCACTAAAGCTGCGCAAACTTCCGGAACAATTTTTGAAATTAGTTGCTTTGATACTTTAAACAGATACATTAAGCTAGCGTAAGAATCGCCTGTAGCTAAAAAACGGAGGGTAATAACCAATCTTTCTTTAACTGGCACGGGTTCTCTAAAATGTGTGCTTTTCTTACAAATTCTAGGACCGACTTTATTAAGTAGCCACTCTAAGTCAGTTGTCGACATTCTACAAAAATTGTGAAACTGACCTAAATCTTGTTTGACCAAATCCAGTAGCAAATCGGTGCCCCTATATTTTTTACGGCTTTCATAAATAGAAGTCATCCACCAACGCCGTTTTCTTTTCTACTTCTTATTTGCTAACCCGGTAATAATAACACAACAAGCAGCTACAATTTTTTGTTCATCCGACATAATTTTTAATTTTTAAACACAAAAGTCACACTTTCACCAATTTATTCAATTGATTTTGCGAACGAACAGCGAACATGACAGATACAGCAAATTCGCTGTCCATTCGTTTGATGTGTACGACACTCCAAATCGGCAATGAACGAACAACAAACATTCGCTGTTCGGTGTTGAATCGCTGTTCGCTGTTCGTTCGCTCAATGTGTACGCGGCTTAAGGTTTTAATGTCTTTTATTTTTTTGCTTTTTAGTTATGACAGTCATGACAAATAACCCTTTTGGCACGGCGTTACGTTTACGTACAGTTTACGAAGACTTTGCAATACTAAACTATTCGTAAACGTTACACTAAAACAGTACACTTCATGTTTTGTAAATTGTACCATTTGTAAATGGTACAATTATGTACCATCTAAGTGTAATTTTTATGTACACATTTAATCATATTATTTTCAATAGTAAAAATATAGCTTTATAAATAAAAAATTTTTTATTATACAAATTTTCTAAACAAAGGGAAACAATTTCAGCGTTTTTAATTATATCCTTTTATTTTAAACAAGAATATGTCCAGAGTACAGAATGACACCTAAAAATATTAAGTCAGAAAAAATATAAGACAATATATAATGTTTCTTACCTAACACATAATATGCAGAAGCAATTATCAATTTTTTTAAATTTCGGCGAATAAAAATCGATATTACCTAATAAAAGTATTTAAAATAATTACCAAACAAATATATTTCGCATGGTTTAACTTGAATAAAATTAAATGCAAAATGGTTGATCGCGTGATAATATACGAATTTCGAAGTATATACGAATATATTCTATATAGTATAAAAAATATCGATGGATATATGGTAGTGTGTTATAGAAAAAACTGTACGTAAACCGTTCGTTTACTGTACACTTTTGATGTATACATTTCTGCGCCGGGAGGGAAACAAAATAACAAAAAAAAAAAAAAACGGCGTAATTTTTGTTTACTCATGTGGCATCAAAAACCTAAATACAGAAATAACGTCTGTAATTAGTTGTGCATGTGGCATCGCCTTTGAAATATTCACTACATATAGTTATTCAAAAATTAAATCATGTAAACAAATAATTATGTCACTAGAAAAAAAATATTCATAATAATTAATTAATAATTATTAATAACTAAATTGAATTTTGTTAAACATTAGATTGGATAGTAAAAAAATAATAAATAAAAAAGGAGTTGAGATAATAATGAAATAAACAAATACCAAATATTACTACACAATATAAAAACGAATAAACCACAATTTCTATCTTGAATTCAAATAGATAGCATATCAAAAACAAACATAATCCAATGCTTCAGCTGGTCCCCTGAGAAGTAATTGTAAGCTAAATTGGAAAGAGGAAGAATAGGTCATACCATATGGACACAACCGTAAAAAATTAATACACAAAAATAAAAAATTTAATATATAATAATTATTAATAAGAATGACTGAATCAAATGATCATTCATCAAGAATATCTGAAGAAGAGCGTAGTTTTGGTAAAAACGCTTTTACTCAATTTAATAAGTAAGTTTTAAATAATGTGAATTAGAGGAATGAAAAAATAATTTAATTAATGATATTCATCCTTATTTTAAGAAAAAATTATGTTGAATGCTTGAAGTATCTACAAAAGTACGAAATAACAATAGGCTCGAATTGGAAACTAATTCACAACAAATCAGTAGCTGAATTTTATAAAAATGGATTTTGTAATTATGAAGAATTTGAAAAGGTTTTAAATGATGTTACGGATGGTCGTGCCCTGGTATTAGTAATTTTACATAAATACATAATATAATATACACCATTTTAATTTTTACCTTTGTATAGGCGGAAAATTTTGAAATAAATGATGCTGATAAATGTATTGCATTTCATAATCTTGCGGTGATATTGTATCACTTACGCCAACCATTTGCAGCATTACGAATTCTAACAGAGATTTTAAAGAACATTAAACAAATTGATGATTCGGCGGTTCAAAAAACCGGCCTTTTAACTATAAATATACTACTTGATATCAACAGGCCCAAACAAGCTTATTCTGTATTAGAAATTGTACAAAGCCGACTTGGAATCAACAAGGATACTTGGGTTGTGGAAGACGACGAAGACTTAGAAGATGATCCAAATGATAAAGGCAGAGCTGAAAAACAATACGATGAATTTCGAAAAATGTTTAAATTTTGTTTTATTCGAACAAATTTATTAAATGGGAAAACTATTATTATCCCAACAGATGAATCCTCTGAATATGCAATTTTAAAGGCACATCAATACTATTTAGGTAATGATTTTCAAATGGCTGCTAAAGAACTATCAAAAAAAACTTCTAACAATTTCACCGTGCTGTAAGTAAAGTTTACTAAATTTGTATTGACATTTCTAATAAATATATTGTTATTATAAATCTGTAGGAAATTCGGTGAGGATCAAAATACCTGTCTTGCTAATAATATGGGTTTAATTCATTTTGCCGTTCGCCATTATGCAATGGCTGTTCGATTTTTTCAATATGCTTTAACATTTGATCAAAACTCGACTGAAAATATAAGTAAAAAATCGCCTCTTCCATTCATCGGTGAATCTCGCCGGGCAGATATTTTGTATAACTTAGGTGTGGCTATGTTGTATCAACAACGTCCCAAAGAGGCATTTGAATGTTTATTGATTCCTCTTAATTACCATCATAATAATCCAAAATTATGGCTGCGACTAGCTGAATCATGTATTATGGTGCATAAACAAGGAGTAAAAATTAAAGAAAAGAAAAATTTAGTATCTTCAATAATTGGAACAGGAATTCATCGAAAATATGTTTTGCAACCAACATCACATAAATATATATCGTAAGCAAAAAATGTTTTATTTATTTTTATTCATTTATACATTTAAATTTTAATTTCAGCGACGAAGGCCAATCATTTGCCATACCTAGTCCGAACCTTGAATTCGCGTCACTTTGTCTACGAAATGCTCTTTCATTAATGGAATATTTGCACAATCAAAGTTTAAACACCGAAAAAGTAACCGAAAGCAGATGGAACAACATAAAAGAAGGATATTCTTGCAACCCATCAACGGCACTTACTCAAATACAATTTGAAAAATTAAAATGTGCTATTCTAGCTGCTTACAGTTATGTACTTATTAGTCTTGGGGAATATACACTAGCATTGAAGCATGGAAAAGAGTTGCTTTTATTAAAATTCATCCCAGCCACTCACAAAATGTTAGGTCGCTTGTATTGTGCTGAGTCATTAATTATGATGGATCGCATAATCGAAGCTATAGCGTATTTAGAGCCAAAAATTATTACTGAAGAAAACGACTTCGAAACAAGTGGATCACCGGATTGGCATATTCATTCACTCGAAGCAGCCCAATCAATTATGTCATATAATTTGGCTGTTTCATTTTTAATACAGGGAGATATCGATGCTGCTAAAATAGCTTTAATAGCATGTAAACACCCAATTGTGTTAACACATTTAAAAATGTTAAAAATGTATATGGATTTGTTAGCGGGAAATACAGACAATTGCCGAATAATGGTAAGGTTAGATACACCTCAATTTATATAATGGATTTCGAGCATAATGCCCGTTATTACCGTTTATTATTTAAGATATTTCAATATTAAATAAATTGTTTATAATTAAATTCAATCCGTTTTTAGGTTAACATTGTTATATATTACATAATATCAAAAACTATAGACCTTTTAATCTTTGATAATATGTACTTTATTTCATCTGAAATTATTATTCAAAATCAGTTATTCTGCAAATTATGTATTTAAGGTCAATTCAATATGAAAAGCATATTTATTAATCTATTCTAAGCTAAAAATCTATGAAATGCTTTACAAATAACAGGATATTGTAAAGTAAAATATAATTAATTTTAAGAAAAAATTTAAACGAACAAAAAAATCAATTTTGTAGATTTTATTTTGTAGAATTGGAAAAAGTTTGTTTGGAATTGGATCACTGAATATTTTTGATTGACTGATTTAGAATGTACGGCTAAGAATTAAGCAGGTTAACCCGAAATACGCTGGGCTCACCGCACACCCGTTTTTACATACACTTGGAAGAATAAGGCAGGATATTAGTTAAATTATTCGACCCGGTTACAGACACCTTAGCGGCCAAGACAATCACAATTATAATGAACTGCTCTGCATTCCGTCATCTTAACAGCAATTACAGTGTGCCACTTCAAGTGCAATCTGTAAAGGTTCCCTGAAACCAAAATCTATTAAAGAAATTGCTCTGAGCCGTAGACTGTAATAAATAGCATTAGTTTTCGCCTGCAATTATAATTATAATTTCTGCAAGCTATAGGTTGTAATAAAATGAATAAGTTTTAACCTGAAATTTACAAACTAATTCATCCCGTTGTTGCTAAAATTTTAAGTGTTAATTTTAGTACAGTAATATAATACTGTTAGAGTACAATAAAACCGTAATATAGTTATACCTCTATTTATATTATTTATATTTTTAGATATAAATATACAAATATAAAAATACTTAAAGCAATCTAACATATAAAAATATCGATATATAAAAATATAATAATAAATCAAATTATAAATAATAACACCGGTAATTCAACATAAATCAACAAAATCACCGAAGTAATTATAAATAAAATTCAATCGAATTAACCGTTTTATACCGTTTATAGATTTAAACGATATAACCGTTATAACGTTGAAACGATTAAACTGTTTTATAGTACGGATATGAAAATCCTATTTGTATTCACTTACACCCCCCTATTCCCAAACTTGTGATAACTATCGCAAGATGTGATGACCACATTTTGGTATTCTCTTAGCCGATTCAAGTGATGTCTTTCGATTCGTGTGATACCTTTCACTTGAAATCATATTTTTTCATCACCTTCTATTTGTAAGTGATACAAATAGCAAAAGAAAGCATGTTGGTCTAAAACGTAAATTTTCGATTTACTTATATTTTTTTAATTTAGGATAAATTATTTTTGTTTGATTAAATTTAAATTAATTTATTTATGTAAAAACATATTTAAAATAATGTTTTTAATAGAAACACCAAGCAGTTTGCGGTGTAGTATGGAATTTAAAGCCATAAAATAAAATTATGAACTAAATTAATAAAAAAAATTAAAGTAATCAAATTGTACGTTGAACTTAATTAAAATAAAATAAAATTAACATAAAAACAATAATTTTCCATTAAAATAAATAAGTGTAAATAAATTCCTAGAGGTCAATCGGGCAAAAATTATAAAAAAGATCGCGACATATTTTATCACTTTTGGCATAAAACGCACTGCACTCATTTATCATACAAAAACCAAAAATTCTCTTGGTTTTTTTGGGTACCAGTTGTCAATGTTATATTTGAATTGTCAAAATATTTCGTTACCGTTGTGATTTTATGTAAATATTATTGTTATTTTACTAATTTTTTTTTTGTGTTTAACAGTTAAACATTTTCAAGTACATATAATAATTTTGTGTTTAAATAAAATAAATCATTTGAAAATAAAGACAAGAAATTCCACCAAAATTTTGATTGAAGCATATGACGAATATGATGTTTGTACATCCCAAGTATTTTTAAATCAATCTATTTTACAATGGGCGCATCGAGCATACGTAGAGTCTACCGAAAATACGTAGACTCTACAAGTCTACATGTCCTGGATGCAAATAATCTCAGTAAAAATAAGTATACTCTACGAGTTTTAGTGAGACTAAAAATTGTCGTCTACATTTATATGTAGATTATTTTGTTTACGTACAGTTTACGAAGACTTTGCAATACTAAACTATTCGTAAACGTTACACTAAAACAGTACTTAAGTACTTTTCATACCGACGACTTCGACTTTGGACTTCGTAATCGAAATTTTTATAAAAAGCATTTAAACTATAAAACTTAGATTGATTCGATTAACAATGTCAAGTTTTATTGAAATAAATCAAAATAGTTATAAAATTAATTAGTTTTATGTGATAAATCTAAGAAAATAAAAATACAGTGCAATGAAGTTAGCTGCAAAGCAAGTGCAATACGTTCCACATCTCGACTTTGCCAATTTAAAGTTGTACAAAGCAACTTCATTCATTTTGAAACACAAAGAATATTTTCAGGCCCGTGTAGTTCCTAGGAGCTGGCAATATAATATGCCATATCATATATCAATTCAAATTGGCCGTTTGTGACAATATGAAACATAGAATGATTCTGGCGAGTTGGTCACAGTTTAATATAGGTATAGCCATCTCAAAACACAAAGAATATTTTCAGGCCCGTGTAGTTCCTAGGAGCTGGCAATATAATATTCCATATCATATATTGGGTCATTACAAATTGGCTGATTGTGGCAATATGAAACATAGAATTATTCTGGCGAGTTGGTCACAGTTTAATATAGGTATAGCCATCTCAAAACACAAAGAATATTTTCAGGCCCGTGTAGTTCCTAGGAGTTGGCAATATAATATTCCATATCATATATCAATTCAAATTGGCCGATTGTGGCAATATGAAACATAGAATGATTCTGGCGAGTTGGTCACAGTTTAATATAAGTATAGCCATCTCAAAACACAAAGAACTTTTTCAGGCCCGTGTAGTTCCTAGGAGCTGGCAATATAATATTCCATATCAAATATCAATTCAAATTAGCCGATTGTGGCAATATGAAACATAGAATGATTCTGGCGAGTTGGTCACAGTTTAATATAGGTATAGCCATCTCAAAACATAAAGAATATTTTCAGGCCCATGTAGTTCCTAGGAGCTGGCAATATAATATTCCATATCATACATCAATTCAAATTGGCGGATTGTGGCAATATGAAACATAGAATGATTCTGGCGAGTTGGTCACAGTTTTATATAAGTTTAGCCATCTCAAAACACAAAGAATATTTTCAGGCCCGTGTAGTTCCTAGGAGCTGGCAATATAATATTCCATATCATATATCAATTCAAATTGGCCGATTGTGGCAATATGAAACATAGAATGATTCTGGCGAGTTGGTCACAGTTTAATATAAGTATAGCCATTTCAAAACACAAAGAACTTTTTCAGGCCCGTGTAGTTCCTAGGAGCTGGCAATATAATATTCCATATCATACATCAATTCAAATTGGCGGATTGTGGCAATATGAAACATAGAATGATTCTGGCGAGTTGGTCACAGTTTTATATAAGTTTAGCCATCTCAAAACACAAAGAATATTTTCAGGCCCTTGTAGTTCCTAGGAGCTGGCAATATAATATTCCATATCATATATCAATTCAAATTGGCCGTTTGTGACAATATGAAACATAGAATGATTCTGGCGAGTTGGTCACAGTTTAATATAGGTATAGCCATCTCAAAACACAAAGAATATTTTCAGGCCCGTGTAGTTCCTAGGAGCTGGCAATATAATATTCCATATCATATATCAATTCAAATTGGCCGATTGTGGCAATATGAAACATAGAATGATTCTGGCGAGTTGGTCACAGTTTAATATAAGTATAGCCATCTCAAAACACAAAGAACTTTTTCAGGCCCGTGTAGTTCCTAGGAGCTGGCAATATAATATTCCATATCATATATCAAATCAAATTGGCCGTTTGTGACAATATGAAACATAGAATGATTCTGGCGAGTTGGTCACAGTTTAATATAGGTATAGCCATCTCAAAACATAAAGAATATTTTCAAGCCCGTGTAGTTCCTAGGAGCTGGCAATATAATATTCCATATCATATATCAATTCAAATTGGCCGATTGTGGCAATATGAAACATAGAATGATTCTGGCGAGTTGGTCACAGTTTAATATAAGTATAGCCATCTCAAAACACAAAGAACTTTTTCAGGCCCGTGTAGTTCCTAGGAGCTGGCAATATAATATTCCATATCAAATATCAATTCAAATTAGCCGATTGTGGCAATATGAAACATAGAATGATTCTGGCGAGTTGGTCACAGTTTAATATAGGTATAGCCATCTCAAAACACAAAGAATATTTTCAGGCCCGTGTAGTTCCTAGGAGCTGGCAATATAATATTCCATATCATATATTGGGTCATTACAAATTGGCCGATTGTGGCAATATGAAACATAGAATTATTCTGGCGAGTTGGTCACAATTTGATATTAGTATAGCCACCTCAAAACATAAAGAATATTTTCAGGCCCGTGTAGTTCCTAGGAGCTGGCAATCGGCTAATTTGAATTGATATATGATATTCCATATCATACATCAATTCAAATTGGCGGATTGTGGCAATATGAAACATAGAATGATTCTGGCGAGTTGGTCACAGTTTTATATAAGTTTAGCCATCTCAAAACACAAAGAATATTTTCAGGCCCGTGTAGTTCCTAGGAGCTGGCAATATAATATTCCATATCATATATCAATTCAAATTGGCTGATTGTGGCAATATGAAACATAGAATGATTCTGGCGAGTTGGTCACAATTTAATATTAGTATGGCCACCTCAAAACATAAAGAATATTTTCAGGCCCGTGTAGTTCCTAGGAGCTGGCAATATAATATTCCATATCATACATCAATTCAAATTGGCGGATTGTGGCAATATGAAACATAGAATGATTCTGGCGAGTTGGTCACAGTTTTATATAAGTTTAGCCATCTCAAAACACAAAGAATATTTTCAGGCCCGTGTAGTTCCTAGGAGCTGGCAATATAATATTCCATATCATATATCAATTCAAATTGGCCGATTGTGGCAATATGAAACATAGAATGATTCTGGCGAGTTGGTCACAGTTTAATATAGGTATAGCCATCTCAAAACACAAAGAACTTTTTCAGTCCCGTGTAGTTCCTAGGAGCTGGCAATATAATATTCCATATCATACATCAATTCAAATTGGCGGATTGTGGCAATATGAAACATAGAATGATTCTGGCGAGTTGGTCACAGTTTTATATAAGTTTAGCCATCTCAAAACACAAAGAATATTTTCAGGCCCGTGTAGTTCCTAGGAGCTGGCAATATAATATTCCATATCATATATCAATTCAAATTGGCTGATTGTAGCAATATGAAACATAGAATGATTCTGGCGAGTTGGTCACAGTTTAATATAAGTATAGCCATCTCAAAACACAAAGAACTTTTTCAGGCCCGTGTAGTTCCTAGGAGCTGGCAATATAATATTCCATATCATACATCAATTCAAATTGGCGGATTGTGGCAATATGAAACATAGAATGATTCTGGCGAGTTGGTCACAGTTTTATATAAGTTTAGCCATCTCAAAACACAAAGAATATTTTCAGGCCCGTGTAGTTCCTAGGAGCTGGCAATATAATATTCCATATCATATATCAATTCAAATTGGCTGATTGTGGCAATATGAAACATAGAATGATTCTGGCGAGTTGGTCACAGTTTAATATTAGTATGGCCACCTCAAAACATAAAGAATATTTTCAGGCCCGTGTAGTTCCTAGGAGCTGGCAATATAATATTCCATATCATACATCAATTCAAATTGGCGGATTGTGGCAATATGAAACATAGAATGATTCTGGCGAGTTGGTCACAGTTTTATATAAGTTTAGCCATCTCAAAACACAAAGAATATTTTCAGGCCCGTGTAGTTTCTAGGAGCTGGCAATATAATATTCCATATCATATATCAATTCAAATTGGCTGATTGTAGCAATATGAAACATAGAATGATTCTGGCGAGTTGGTCACAGTTTAATATAAGTATAGCCATCTCAAAACACAAAGAACTTTTTCAGGCCCGTGTAGTTCCTAGGAGCTGGCAATATAATATTCCATATCATACATCAATTCAAATTGGCGGATTGTGGCAATATGAAACATAGAATGATTCTGGCGAGTTGGTCACAGTTTTATATAAGTTTAGCCATCTCAAAACACAAAGAATATTTTCAGGCCCGTGTAGTTCCTAGGAGCTGGCAATATAATATTCCATATCATATATCAATTCAAATTGGCTGATTGTGGCAATATGAAACATAGAATGATTCTGGCGAGTTGGTCACAATTTAATATTAGTATGGCCACCTCAAAACATAAAGAATATTTTCAGGCCCGTGTAGTTCCTAGGAGCTGGCAATATAATATTCCATATCATACATCAATTCAAATTGGCGGATTGTGGCAATATGAAACATAGAATGATTCTGGCGAGTTGGTCACAGTTTTATATAAGTTTAGCCATCTCAAAACACAAAGAATATTTTCAGGCCCGTGTAGTTCCTAGGAGCTGGCAATATAATATTCCATATCATATATCAATTCAAATTGGCCGATTGTGGCAATATGAAACATAGAATGATTCTGGCGAGTTGGTCACAGTTTAATATAGGTATAGCCATCTCAAAACACAAAGAACTTTTTCAGGCCCGTGTAGTTCCTAGGAGCTGGCAATATAATATTCCATATCATACATCAATTCAAATTGGCGGATTGTGGCAATATGAAACATAGAATGATTCTGGCGAGTTGGTCACAGTTTTATATAAGTTTAGCCATCTCAAAACACAAAGAATATTTTCAGGCCCGTGTAGTTCCTAGGAGCTGGCAATATAATATTCCATATCATACATCAATTCAAATTGGCTGATTGTAGCAATATGAAACATAGAATGATTCTGGCGAGTTGGTCACAGTTTAATATAAGTATAGCCATCTCAAAACACAAAGAACTTTTTCAGGCCCGTGTAGTTCCTAGGAGCTGGCAATATAATATTCCATATCATACATCAATTCAAATTGGCGGATTGTGGCAATATGAAACATAGAATGATTCTGGCGAGTTGGTCACAGTTTTATATAAGTTTAGCCATCTCAAAACACAAAGAATATTTTCAGGCCCGTGTAGTTCCTAGGAGCTGGCAATATAATATTCCATATCATATATCAATTCAAATTGGCTGATTGTGGCAATATAAAACATAGAATGATTCTGGCGAGTTGGTCACAGTTTAATATTAGTATGGCCACCTCAAAACATAAAGAATATTTTCAGGCCCGTGTAGTTCCTAGGAGCTGGCAATATAATATTCCATATCATACATCAATTCAAATTGGCGGATTGTGGCAATATGAAACATAGAATGATTCTGGCGAGTTGGTCACAGTTTTATATAAGTTTAGCCATCTCAAAACACAAAGAATATTTTCAGGCCCGTGTAGTTTCTAGGAGCTGGCAATATAATATTCCATATCATATATCAATTCAAATTGGCTGATTGTAGCAATATGAAACATAGAATGATTCTGGCGAGTTGGTCACAGTTTAATATAAGTATAGCCATCTCAAAACACAAAGAACTTTTTCAGGCCCGTGTAGTTCCTAGGAGCTGGCAATATAATATTCCATATCATACATCAATTCAAATTGGCGGATTGTGGCAATATGAAACATAGAATGATTCTGGCGAGTTGGTCACAGTTTTATATAAGTTTAGCCATCTCAAAACACAAAGAATATTTTCAGGCCCGTGTAGTTCCTAGGAGCTGGCAATATAATATTCCATATCATATATCAATTCAAATTGGCTGATTGTGGCAATATGAAACATAGAATGATTCTGGCGAGTTGGTCACAGTTTAATATTAGTATGGCCACCTCAAAACATAAAGAATATTTTCAGGCCCGTGTAGTTCCTAGGAGCTGGCAATATAATATTCCATATCATATATCAATTCAAATTGGCGGATTGTGGCAATATGAAACATAGAATGATTCTGGCGAGTTGGTCACAGTTTAATATTAGTATATTCATCTCAAAACATTAAGCATTTTAGCCCTGTGAAGATCGTAGGAGATAGGATATTTTTAATGCTCTAATTTTATGGAACTTTAAACAAAATTTCTTTTAAAAACAATTTTTTTTTTACTTTATATCTCATGCATAAATGATTATAAAAACTGGGATGGGATGGAATTGTATTGCCTGATGAAAGTTTTAGTTTTTTCTGGGATGAAAAACTGGGATAACTTCACATGCTTTCAGAAGTGAACTATTCATAATTTGACGAGAGCAAGTTAAATGGGAATTGAGGTTTACATTAGGATTACTGAGATAATTTAAATGATTTTTCCTCGGAGATAGTGGACTTACAATTTACATTTATTTTCTTAAGCATTAACCAGTGAGTCTGTACGAATCTGTAACGATACCTTACGGAATTGAACAAAGAGATTTTTTACAGAAAATTTGACAGTGCGACCACCGATCTGTAACGCAATACGCGAATTACAATAAACTTTAACCTACAAAAGTTCAAATTTATTTGTGAAGTGTGTGTACAAAGCGAAAATAAATTTTATTATTTTCCGGCAATATAATATTTTATCTCATTACACAACTAATAATATATTATATTATGTATTTAAAAAGTAAATATAATAATAGATACAATATTAAAATTAAAATAATTAAATATTTACATCCCAATAACCAATCTAACTACAACCATATTAACTACACGCAACTGTTTGACATTTCTTTTAGTTTGTGCGGTAATTTTCGCTCGTTACAGAATTGTTACGTGACAGTTCAAATTTAACGAAACTTTCTTAAAGACCCGCTGGTTGATGTTAATGATAAATTTCCCTATTATCGCATTCTTACGGAAATTTCTTACAGACTCGCTGGTTAATGCTTTAAGAGTATTTTCCACGATGAAACATATTTTATATGTACGAAAAACGTGAGATAAAAATATAAATTTAACTTTTGTACGAGTGAGACGGACAACTTTTGCTGCACGCTGTGCATACAAAATTATTTTGTATTTTTTTTCGTTTTGTCGCCATAATTATGGCAGCAAAACGAAAAAATATAAAATTGGAATACTTTTTATGGTTGAAAATTGCTGCAAAACAATACATGCACATAAAAATTTTGGACGAGAAAATATTTCTCGCACACACACATAAAATTTTTGTTTATTTTTTTTATGGCTAAATTCATTTTATTTTTATTTTCAGTGTGCTAACAACTAAAATTTTGAGGTTAAAAAATTAAATAAAATTTTTATATTATTGAAATATTTTGATAATAGTGTCGTAATAGATTTAAAAAAAATTATAAAATATTATCGGATCATTTTTTGTATTTAACAATAAATAATCATTAAAATAGGACAATCTCATAAAAAAAATAAATAACACAATTTATTTTGTAGATGTGTACATAAATTTGTGATTTTTGTAGGTTATTTAGGGAAGGCGTCAACATTCATAAACCATAAAATTCAGCTATAAAAAAAACAAAAAAAAACTGTTGTCTTCGTCACTCAAGTGTAATTTATCACTATCTTTCTTGTTTTGGTTTTGCTGCAGATTTTAATGTTTGGCTGCAGAAAAAATATGTTTCATCGTGGAAAAACACCATTATACGTTAAATCAGTGCATCCCGACTGTCAACTTTTACTTTGTACACTTCATCTTTGAATCAGCCCCATAAACAATAATCGAGTGCAGTAAGGTCTGGAGATAGAACATATCATACTACTATAAAGTAGTACGAATAATCGTACTACTTTAATACTGATAACAAAATTTGGTTTTTTGTTATTATTTTCACGTATACAATACATTCCAAGTATTACAGATTCCTCCCGACTCACCCTGTATATTCAAATTATATGTGTAAAAATAACGTTGGCGGGAATATTTTTAATTGGTGTGTGTAAATGTCAAGCTCGATATTTGGCGGGAAATTCAAATACTTCATTAATGAAACAAAATTTATATTTTATTATTTTATTTTGATAGTAACTATGTAAACTATATTGTAAAACTAAAACTAAAAACTATATTATAACACAACAAAACTTTAAGAATACAACGTTACGAATAAAACTTTAATAATACAAATGGCACGGCATCTACTATAAAAAAATTAAGTAATTTTGATACACAACAAAAAAAAACATTTAGATTAGAAATGGCACGGTATCTATTATAATTGTCAATTTAACTTTAATACACAACAAAAAAAACTATTAGATTACAAATGGCACGCTGCGTCTATTAAAAATTTATAAAAATTGTCATTTAATTTTAATACACAACAAAAAAACTGTGGAAATGGCACGGCATCTATTATTAAAATAGTCAATTTAATTTTAATACAGATCTAAAAACAAATAGCGCGGCATCTATTTATAAAATAAATAAAAAAAACAAAAGGCGCGGTTTCTATCATAAAACATAAAATAAAATACAACCCACCATAACAAGACAAAATTTACGAATGACATCAAATCGAGAATTTTTATTATTGTTATTGTTTATTGTTTGTTTACATTTATTTTTATGTTGGTGTTGAACAAATCTTGCTACAAATCTAGATTTCATAAAATTGCTCGAGATCAAAAAAAGATCAATGGTTATTATCCAATGCCCGTTTGGCACAGCGTTACGTTTACGTACAGTTTACGAAGACTTTGCAATACTAAACTATTCGTAAATGTCACACTAAAACAATACACTTTATGTTACGTAAATGAAACATTTGTCATGAGAGAATTCAAACTAATTTACGAAGACCTTTATATATGTATATATATGTATTCGTGTAAATAAAAGTCTTAAATAAAAGGTGCTACCTTCGAATGAAATAGGGCTGGCTTCTGGCATTTTAATTTGGTAAAATGCGCTGGAAATGGATAATTTCGATTTTAAAAGAGTTTACCTTGCTTTACCATTTCTTCGCGTGTTCGGAATACTGGTTTAGATATTTGGACAATATTTCACTAGTTTTCCGAGCGCTAATTGAAAATGTGAATATAGCCGTGTCATCGGCTTAAATTTGGATGTTGGTTTCTTTGTTGTCATGTTTCGGGATACTACGATAGAAGAATGAAAACAGATGTTGGTCTATAATTGAACCATGTGCAACTCCTGCTGCGATTGATTTGGTACTAGAACAGTGTTTGTTTAACGACTCGGAAAATTTCCTATTTGATAAGTATGATTCGATTGGTTTAATGAGGTAGTAAGGAATATCCCATTGAGTTAATTTATAGACTAAGCCTTTATGCCAGAAAGGCTGCGATTGTCGAACGACTAAATCGCTTAGCGTTTTGAGTAGCAGAGTGGCCGGCATGAAATCTGACGCATTCGATTGAGTAGTTTAATGAGGTTTTGGAGCTCAGGGGGAATTTTTAAGGTGCTGTTGCTCTGAATGAGAGGTATTTCCTTGATGGCTGATTTGATTACGTTAGTTAACTTGACCGTTTTTTCCTCAATTTGAGTAGCGTAAGTGATTTCTGAGTCTTCTGGGAGGTTTGGATGAACATGAATTTTAAATTTCATCCAGTTGACTTGGAAGTAGTTGCGAAATACTTTTGTTTCGTCTGATTGGGTCTTGAAAGGGATTGTGAATACAATTGAGAAATGATCTGAGCAAAATTCATGCAAGACTCGTAGTGGAGTGACTAGAGAGATATTTTTAGATAGAACCAAATCAAAAACCGAGTTTCCTCTTGGGAATGTTGGTTCGTCAGGAACATTTAATTGGATATTGGAATTTTTGCAAAAATTAAGAAGTGAACGACCATTCTGGTTAAACTCCATGTGGTCTGGCATGATTTAAAGTCACCTACCAAAATAACTTTGATACTGGAGTTAAAAAGATGTTCCAAATCATGACTCTTGACTTGTCGCACGTAAATAGAGCAAAATGTGAAATATTTCTTCTGGGTATCAACATTTAAAAGTATTGCCTTAGTTTCGACTGAGACAATACTTTTAACTTTTTAATACTTTTCGGCTCGGAAGAGAGGAATGCCATTCTGGATTAAGATAGCAGTGCCTCCAGATTTGGTACTTATTGCATCTAGCTTGAAAGTGGTATACCCGCCAGTGACTTGCAATTTATATCGTTGGGTTAGGTGGGTTTCGGATAGGAGAACTATGTGAGGCTTGTGACGGAAGAGTGTTTTTTCAAGTAGTTGTCGCCGATCTAGTGAAACTAGACTATTGACATTCGCAGAGAAATACATAGAAGTTGTTCTAGCATGAAGCGCCTGGGAGTGAAGAAACGAATTTTATGAAGGCAAACCGTTTTCAACGATATTAGTTTATGGAACCCGATCGTATTCAAAGTAGAAGTCACATCTTTCTTTGAGGTCAGCGAGGATTATACCAAATAACTTTTCGCAGTTTTAAAGTATGCGAGAAAAGTTATTTATATTGGAAAAAGTGGGTGGTCTAGAGCCGTGAAGGTTGCTAGCCGTTGCATTAGCGTATGAAACCACTAACTTTCGAATGCCAAGACCAGAAGAAAATTTGGTAGGACCTGGTTTAGGCGGAGAAATATTGACTACAAATCTGTAATTTGCTGGATGTTGTTCACCGCAGTTAACACGTCCTGCTGTTTGCCGGTTCTCTGTAGTGTTCGTGCAGTATCCTCTTTCATGCGTTTCCTTGCATTTTATGCAACGGAAACCTCTGCCACAATTTAACGCTGTGTGGCCTAATCTCTGGCAATTTCGGCATTGAGTCAACTGGGCTCGACCACGCTTCTTCTCCCAGGTGACTTTGTATTGACTCATGTGCTGAATAGCTAGTAATTTTTCGGCAGGCGTTGCCTTGTCGATAACTACTTGAAACAGCGGCATCGGGAAATAAGTGATTCCTTCCCCTTATTTCTTCTTGAAGGTCATCTGCGATGTGGCGTCGATGTGGCGAATCTTTTAAAGATTTAATACTATCTCTTCTGGCTCCAGAGAAGAAGGTGTCCCTCGCATGACATAGACCAATTTCTTATCATCAACGTGAGTGTACGTGTGATATTCAATTTGGTCTTCTGTTATTTTATTTTTTATTTGGGTCCAGTCACGCTTCTCAGTGGTGATAACGGAGACTGATTTCCCCGTGCATCTAAATGTGGCTCTTTCTTCTGCTGTGGTATATATTTGCCGCGTTGTTTCGCCATCTTCTCAATTGGTACGTTGTGCAGAATGATAGTGGTGGCTTTACAGTAGCCGTTTTTGCGATACGTCTCGTACTCGCAGAGCTTATGCTAGAAAACGAGCTTTTATCTCCTCTTCAATTTTCTTCGGCTTTTTGCAGCCATTTTCGAATAAATGTTGCGGGAACGGATCGTTTGCTGGATAACACTGGCAAGGTTATTGAATATGGCTCATTTTGAATAGCTGATGTTTGCGATTCCTGCGGGTACGGAAAGCTACTCTGAATTGTGCTGGTCAGCATTTTTAGTTGTTTCGAAAGATAAATTGCACAATTCACTTCACTCACAACAATATTACGGCACGAAAAAAAAAACTGAAAAATATTAATTAAATTGAATACTAATTAAAATTAGTATTCAAATTAAATTTAGCACACACGGTTACAAGTGATAACTAGACTCTCAAAAACTTGTCAAACCCGAATTTACCTTACCCATGTTCTGATATATCTTTACCAGTATCCCAATTTTGTTCGGTTTTTCATTCATTCTAACGCAAGAGAATTGAAAATTTCGTATACGTATACAGTGTATAATATACACATTTATTATTGTGTGATTCAATTTTATTTTAATATGTCAGTTGTTGTTTCAATGTTGTTTCAATAAAGCCTAAATGTCGAATCGGTTGAAATCAGTTATCGCATGAGTATTATTCTCCCAACCTTTCGATGTGACGATAGATGGCTTATACATACAAAATCAAAAATCAAATGTCGTTTAGTATTTTCATTCAAAGAAAAATATTATAGACGGAACTTTATTATTTTGATCGAAAATCGAACAGAGAATACAATTTATGTTTCAAAATGGTAAGTGTTCACAATTTTAAGTTTCAAAATCAAAAATCAAGTCACAAAATCAAGTTTCAACAAAAGACGAAGTAAACCATGAGTAATACACTGCGCATGTACACTCACACAAACACAAGCAACATTATTATTAGGAAATATTACGTTTAACAATTCTTACAAGAAATCGTTTTGTATTCTCATCGAAACACATGAACCAAATTAATTTTTTAAAATGGTAAATGACAAATTAATTAAAATTTTACAAAATTTAATGCGATTTAAATTTATAATATAAATAATTATTTGTGTATTTAAAAACACAACTAAAACTTTAGATGCACACGAATATTTAAAAAATGATGTACCGAATAAAACTAACAAAAAAATGTAAACATGCGCAAATACAGTGCGCATGTACAATACTATGAACACAAACACCAATAAATAAATTCTCTCCGGTTTAACAATTCGTACGCATGAGAATTGCAAAAAAACGAACAAAATCGGGGTACAGGTAATATTTTGGCTCCACTCCTTGTTCTATTTTCATTTTCTATTATTATTTTAAACAGGTGGTTGATATTAGCCTGTTCCTGAATGTTTATTATGTCCTTGTTATGTCTGTTTTTGTAAATTTCGTAATCTTAAATTTCGCAACACCGGAAGATTACGAAATTTACAAAAACAGACATGACAAGGACATAATAAACATTCAGATACAGACTAAAATCAACCACCTGTTTAAAAGAATTGCGGATTAACTAAATCGAAAACTGATGGTGCTGGTCGTATGGTGCTGTAACCGATAAAAATACGAACAAAACTAATAATATCACAAATTAAAGTAAATATTTCGTGCAAATATAATTCGGAACTGTTTAAAAAATTAAAAAAAAAATCGAAATCGGTTTTCGATTTAGTCAATCCGCAAAAAATTTAATCAATAATTAGAAATTTTAAAATTAACTTTTTTTTTTTATTACGACTAAGTTGTTACAACTCATTTAGCAATTTTTCTTTCTTATTTTAATTCTCCGGGCTCAGTTCTTCCGGTTACATCAGCAACTTTCAGCCCTGAGGTACTAAATCAAGCGGCTTCGTTCTGTTTAGCCGTCTTGTATCTACGCTGCCGACGTCGTTGACAATATGTTGAATATCCGTGTTTTCATGGAGTTGTAAACGCTGGATATAATTTTTTGGCATTTTTGTGATTTCTTCGTTGACGGTTTCCATCTTTAGATCTCTATGTATATTATCATTTCTAATAAACCAAGGTGCATTAAAAATGCATCGTAGAAATTTGTTCTGGAAAGTTTGTATAATCTTAACGTTAGTTTTCTTTGTTCATCCCCAGAACTGGATGCCATAGGCCCACAAAGGCTTACTTATTTGCCTGTATAAAAGCAGCTTATTGTGAATTGCAAGCTCACTATTTCTTCCAATGAGCCAATACATTTTTCAGAACTTTATATCCAGTTCTTGCCGTTTTTTAATGACATGCTCTTTCCATTTTAACTTGGCGTCGAGCGTCATACCCAGGTATTTTGCCGTATTCACCTGTGGTATTTCCTGCTTATTTATGTAAATAGGTAGGTGACCTACTTTTAGATAGGTGAAGTTTGTGTGAACTGCTTTTAGCTAACTGATTTTAGAGGTTTCATCCTTTTGAGGAGTAATTTTTCAAACGGCTTGGACAATGATGGTAATACAGATACAGGTCTGTAAGACGGTTTCTCATTAGGTGGCTTATTAGGCTGGGTATCATAATAACTTCTGCTATTTTCCACTGCTGAGGAACATATTTCATTCTAAATGCTGTGTTGATTGTGTTCTTCTTAAGACATTTTTCTTAAGGAGCTTTTTTACATTTAGGTTATGTTTGATTTCATTTTTGAGTTCTTTCATGGTAACTGGTCGTATGTCTAACTCGGCTTCTTTTTGCATTAAAACAGTACTTTATCTTTGGGGCTTTTGGCCCAAGTACCATCTGCTTTTTTTACTAGTGGCATCTGCGTTTTTAGTTATTTTAGACCTTTTGTAGCTTTCCATACAGAATACTCACTTTCTTTGTGGCCAGACAGACTTATTAAATATTTGTTCAAGTTTACCGCTTTGGTTTCTTGTATTAACTTCTGCAGTTTGTTTTTGAGCTGATTGAAAATAGGTTTGCTCTCTGGTGCTCGATTCCTATGCCAGATTTTGCGAGCTTTTCGCTTTTATTTGACCAGGTTCCTTATTTCCTGTGTATATGTTTCATTCTTGTGAGGTTTATTTTTGGCAGGAGGAGTGCTTTTCCATGCTGCGATCTGAATATTGTTTATGAGCAGCTCTAGTTCTTTTTCAAGTTGTGTTTGGTTTTTGATTGAGCCTTGAAGATCAATACTTTCCTCAATTAACAGTGCGAAGGCTTCCCAATTGGTCTTTCCGCTTGTTAATCTTGGTGGCTTTTCTTTTTCAATTACTGTTTCACTGATCGTAAGTATGATTGGAGAATGATCCGAAGACAAACTTTCATTATTTGCAATATGGATATAATTTTCTGAAATACCTTTAGCTGTGAAGAAATCAATTACGTCTGGTATCTTGTTTGTGTACATTGGCCAATAAGTAGGAACACTACTTGAATGAAAACAGCACTTTATTTGTATATCCAGCTTCCAAAAGTTCTCTACCTTTAGATGATATTAGTCTTGAACTCCAATGGGTATGTTTGGCATTGAAGTATCCTCTTATGATGAAATTTGAGCCCATTATTTTAAACATTAAGAGGTTATCATCCTTTTTAAGTTGATGCCTTGGTGAACAATAAATCGCAGCAACCCGCAGCTTCTTGCTGGTGGTGGTTTTTCTTTCTTGGTCTTGCTGATAGTTGGTAATTGGTTAACCTTTGCTCCCGATGTGTTCACACTGGTGCTCATTTTTGAAGACGACTCAGCTTTCCTTTTACTGGAAGAATTTACTTGTGTTTTTTGCTTTTTTAAAGCCCTTTTAGATTTTCTCATTATTCAATTGGTTTCTCTTTCTAAATCTTCCTCGTCGGTTTGGTAATCGATTGGATTACCATCTTTCGTTTGTATTTTATTGTTTTCCTGGCACGGAACTTCAGGCCCAGTTTGATAGTCCATCTTTCGGTTATTTTTAAGATTTTTAATTTCTTCTTCAAGAAGTTGAATATGTTGCTTCATCTATTGAATTGCTGAATCTAATTTTATTATCTTGTCTAGACTCGGCTAGAGCTTTGATTACTTCCTCAGATTGAGGATTAGTAAGTACAACTTACACATTAGTGTACAAGTACTTACATTTAGAACCTTAAGAGTTGGTGATCTCAACATTAACGTGCTCTTATGGAAGTTGTTCCCTTCATTTGGCAATAGTTGGCCCCACTCAGGATCTATGATATCGGCAACCAAAGTTGATGATTAATTTGGTGCTGACATATCTGTCTCGTTTTCCAATTTTCTTAGGTTATTAGCACTTTATAATGTACAATCACTATTTTTTATTAACACTGAACTTTTTAGTTCAATTATATAGTTTTGCTTATTGTAAATATAAATATGTTTTTGTTAATACTGCACTTTTTTATAAATTTTTATTTTATTTTTATTTATTTATTTATTTTTTTTTAAATTTTCACCACAATATAAAATTTTTAATGTTTGCGGTTCAATGGTTTGCGATCGAACAAAACACGAAATTAAACACTAATTATATTTGCATAACGTAGAACACTACACGAAATATTCAGAAATATTTATAAAACTTAACTTAAAAATTAACTCGAAATGGTTAAACTGTGTCCACCACCGCCATATCTTATGTATCTAATATAATAATAATATACAATTAACAGCTGTTTAAATCCAAAATGTGCATAGTAGAAACCACCCAGTGATCCTTGTATACACAAAATGTTAGGTTATAAACACTCTCACCAATGCTCTTACTCGCCTCCCGCCTTTTTTATATTGTATCAAAACAAATACAACATTTTTTGTAAATATTACGAAGTAGTACGAACTACTAAGAATGCGACTAGTTGTATAATAATTCGAAATTGTGTATTAAAACTTTCATTATTTGAAGTTATATCAGTTGCATACTATAACCATAGACAACGTATATTAGACAACGTATATTAAACGAGTATTGTATGCATTTTGTTAAACAAAAAAAAATATTTGCTTCAATCAATACCAGAATACTAACATAATCATAGTACATATATACTTACATGCATATACAATAAAAAACTTTGTACCTATCTAAGATCGTAAAATATTTAGTACTAATAATTATAAATATGGTCTATCGTCTGGTTACTTTTTCTGCTTCCCAAAATGCATTTCGATTACATTTACACACTATTATTTTCATCGACGATATGTGCTGTTTGGTTTTGACGATATTCTTTTTAAAAAATATTTAAAAACGTCGATCGGTAAAGGAAAAACCTCCTATATTTTAATATAGGATCATACAGGTGTTTGGAGGGAGGACATCATAAAAAATATGTTATTGTTTGACAAATGAAATATGGAAAAAAAAATATTTACCGTCGATTTATTTTATTTATTACGTTTTTTCTACAAATAAATTTCTTTTTATGCAATTCATTTAAGTTAGTAAGAAGCAAAGAGATAATGGCAAAATACTGTGTACCTTGTTGTTGAAAAGTACAAAAGTAATTTTCATAAAATATTTTGCTTTTTTTATGGGAATTTTTTGCCCATACAAAAACGTCATCTAGAGTTGTCTATGCTATAATCACAGAAAATAATGTATTATTTTCTGTGCTATAACTACTTATATCGTTTATCTAATTAATATACACTTCCAAATAAAAATATGACTGTAAATAATAACAAAATGTATTAAAAATTTACCGTTATAAATCCCTATGTATTTTTTTTTGTAGTTTCATATAAGCAAGCGAGATGATTTCTATGCCATCACTTATACTAATTAAAAGTCTGACGTCTTGGCAGTATATATATATACAAACCCCTCTTTACTACAAGCCGTATTGTTTGCATACTCATGCTATACAAAAATATATACTTTGGTTGTATTGTAAGTGAAAAATCGTGTCGGGATATGATAGCGAATATTGTGTAAAAGAAATAAACAATAAAATCAAATAATGCGCATGCGTTTACAATTTTTTTTATTAATTTTATATGGAGTTTTGATAGTTACTAATACATCCAAAGTATATATTTTCACTAATACATTTTAAAAATACATGATGATGTGTGTCAACGAAAGTTACAAGACGGCTTGTAGTAAAGAGGGTTTTGTATATATATAGCAGAGGCGTATTCTTCATGAATGCAATTCCATGTCAGAAGACGAACTTTCTGATTGCAAATCCATAAGGGGTACAGAATATATATGTATGATTCACAATGTGATTCATAGTACCCAAAATGAACCAGCACCGTGTGAGATCAAGTTAATTATCAACAAAGAAATATATGCAGACGCTTGTGAAATTCGATCTATAAGACCAACAAATATGTGGATTCCTACACATGATCCGGGCACATGGATTTTTATATCTGAAAGGGATCATACAATAAATATCATTTGTAATAAGGAAGTTACAACCACAACTATAAGCGGAACGGGAATCATAACCGCACACAAGGCTTGCACAATTACTGATGGAATGACAACTATACAGACCATCCAAAACTTTAACACACGAATGGAGACATTCTATCAACCAACGATAAATCTTAGCAGCCTGCTCATTCAAGCAAAAAATGAAACACAACCGACCACCACCAGTACGATTGTGACCCATAATGAATTCAACAACATTCTCACGGACTTGAACCAACTATCAACCAATATTACACGTTTAAAGAGTACCATACAAAATGAAGATCAACAACTTAACGCCCACGATGTTCACCACTATTTTGTTTTATATGGGCTCATTACTGCAATTATGGGATTAACCATTGCATATTATTGCAAATCCAGGAAAACATCCTGTAGATCAAATGTAACCAGTTCATCTTCACATCCACAGCCATTGCCACGGCGGTTTTTATCCACCATAGCCGCCCCGGAGGATGTTCAGTCACGTGAACATGACATAAACCATGATGTTTAGTTAACAAATTAATTTCATATAGAGACAATAATTTCATACTTTAAAATATGAATTAGAATCAAATTTCGGATAAACATATCATTATGCTTAAAAATATAAGCATATCGGATATGCATTTCCTCTAATTTAATTGACAAATTTAAAATATAAGTAAAATTGTAAGTTAATATAATATAAGTAAAATCAGCAAATCTGATATTTGTTGTAGTATAATATATAAAATTTTGTGTATATAAACTCAAAAAATTGAATAAACATTAAGTAGTTTCCAACAATACTTCTATCTGTTATTGTCTAAGCCCCCACCAGTGGTAAGCGGATAACAGTCCAATATCGAAAGCTATATCAAGTGTAATCACTTATTACACTTGATTGATTGATCCGGCTCGAAGGACCAATGTTATATCAGTGATTACACTTGATATAGCTTTCGATATTGTACTGTTATCTGCTTACCACTGGTGGGGGCTTAGACAATAACAGATAGAAGTGTTGTTGAAAACTACTTAATGTTTATTCATTAAGTTTTTATATTGAAATATGTATCATATTTCAATTTATCGGCAATGTTATTAGAAGCTGGAGTATATAACGCTGCTATCAATAGAATGGACAAGTCTTGCCAAGATGATAATGAGTGGTTACAATTAAGACAACTTTGTAAGCCTGCATTAGCACAAATAAAACAACAAATGCTCAACATAAACCGCAATAATGAAATGTTTCGACCTACGATAATCCTACTCGGACGAAACGAGGTTTAGTAAATGTGGTTGGAACACTCACCAACCAGCTGTTTGGGATCCTCGACCAGGAAGATGCACAACGATATGATGATGAAATCAGGTCAATAAAGAAAAATGAAGAACATGTATACAAATTGCTGAGAGGACAAATTACCATAACTGAATCAACAGTGAATATTATAAAAAAAGACTGGGTAGCAGTAAATAACCAACTAAAAGAAATAGATAAACAAACAATGTCAATACTCGACCTAGTAAGAAGGAATGAGGACGAAGGTTTGGCTGTACAAAGATTTCTCGCTCTATGGATACATATGTCAATCGAAATGACGACCTTTATTTTAAAGTATGAAATTATTGTCCCTATATGAAATTAATTTGTTAACTAAACACCATGGTTTATGTCATGTTCACGTGACTGAACAATTTATTTATTTATTTATTTATTTATTTATTTATTTATTTATTTATTTATTTATTTATTTATTTATTTATTTATTTATTTATTTATTTATTTATTTATTTA
>OY744475.1:139022088-139075054 GCA_963556175.1 Tipula confusa
AAAATTTAATTTTTAATATCAGTAGAAAAGAATTTAAACAACTCAAGTTTAAACGAATTTCTTGAATTGTTAGAGTCGAAAATATTATAAACATAATTAAAAAGTCGCGACATTTTCAAGACTAGATCAGAAAGAACAAAGTTAGTAGAACCTGAATCAATATGTAAGAGTCCATCACGAGGGCGCAAACAACGTATTGGAGCATAAATATTCAATCGTGTGAGAATTTCATCACAATCTATACGAGAAACTAAAACATCGCGAATAAAGATAACAGATGCTACGTCTCGTCGGATATTTAATCGTTGTAATTTTAATAAACTACAACGATCTTTATAGGGTGGAAGAATATATTCACTTACTCGAAAAGTTGGTAAGCCCCGAAGCGCATATAAAGCAAATTGCTTCTGAATACTTTCAATTCTGTCCGAATGACATTGATAGAATGGAGACCAAACCTGAGAAGCGTACAATAAAATGGATCGAACAAAGGATACATACAAAGATTTTAGAGTGAGCGGGTCACAAAAGTATTTACAGTTTCGCTTAATGAAACCTAACATAACATAAGCTTTCGCAACAATGGTGTCTATGTGTTTTTTAAATGAAAGATCAGAGGAGAATATTATACCTAAGTCAGATGTGAATTCAACTCTATCTACAGCTGTGTTATAAAGAAAATATTGCTGCAATAAAGGTGAACGAATTCGAAAAAAAGAAAGTACTTTACATTTATCAACATTCAATAACAGTTTGTAATTAATCGACCAATTACAGAATTTATTCAAACCACTTTGCAATTTTAAACAATCTGATACATTAGCAATGGGGCTAACAATTTTTAAATCATCAGCGTAAAAAAGACATTGAGCAAATTCAAACTCCTCAATGAGGTCATTAATGAATAAAACAAATAATAGTGGACCAATGTGGCTGCCTTGTGGAACACCAGAGGTAACACGAAATAAACGACAACAAGAATCATTAATCTTCACAAATTGGTAACGATCGGAAAGATAAGAATGCAACCACCTGATAGGGATAAACACACAATTAAGTTTATCGAGCTTATCGACAAGAATTGAATGATCAATTTTATCAAAAGCTTTTGAAAAGTCAGTGTAAATCACATCAACTTGTTGCTTATTATCCATTTTTTTTTTTAACAGTGGACCTACCCGAATAAAAACCGTGCTGAGCTGGAGAAATAAACGTCTTCACGTGAAAATATAAAAATTTATGTACCAACGCTTCGAAAAGTTTTGGAATTGCAGAAAGAATTGCTGTACCGCGATAGTTACTGATATCATATCTTTTACCAGATTTAAAAATCGGACGAATGAAAGAAATTTTCCGGGGATCAGGAAAAATTCCAGACCGGATGCTTTCAATAAAAGTTAGGGTCAAAGAAGGAGCTAAGCTCTCAGCACAACACTTGATTAGGGTAGGTGGAAAACCATCATGACCAGCTCCCTTATTAATATCAAGCTACAATAAACCATCATACACTTATGCTTCGGTCAAATTAAAAAAAATTAAATCATTTTTAAAATGAGAAACTAGAGTTGAGATATTTGATGTAGCAGATGGTGAAGAAGGTTCATAAACGGAAATAAAATAATCGGCAAAGAGATTGCAGTTATCTGAGAACTGACTAGCAGAAGAGCCCTGAAATGTCATAGGTATGGGAAATCCTGCTACTTTCCTTTTACCATTTATGAAATTCCAGAACCTTTTTGGATTAGAACTTAATTCATAATGTTTTAAACTTTTTTCGAGCTACAAAAGGAGTTTAATTATTTTAAGTAATAATTTATTTATATTATCAATCCAATGAAAATGTTTTTAAGGGTTCTGAATTCTGATATAGCGTAAGAAAGTTAAAAATTCATAGTTTGTTTCAAATTGTATGCCTAAGTATTGATTTCACGCTACGCCACTGATATATAGGCATTGGTATACTATATGGATATTGTTTCTTTTTTTTGTGATAAAATATTCTGTTTTTTTTTTGTTTAGTTTAATTTATGCCGTTGACGCCGTTCTTTAGTTTAGTTTATGCCTTTATCAACCATGAGATGAAATAAAAGGACAGCGAGTACGGTGGCTCAGCCACGTTCTGCGAGCCGATCCTAGACGAATGGTTTAGCGATCTTTGAGATAAGAGCCGCCATTTGGCAGGCGCTGAGGTCACTGTCGGCGACGATGGCACCTCGGGGAAGAGAACGAACTGTGGTCTTCGGGTTGTCTAGAACAATACGAAGAACTGGTTCAGGATCGAATCCGATGGAGCCAGAATGTAGCAATGGTTGGGGCCAGCAATTGCCTGTAAAAACGGTCTTATTATTATTATTATGATTAGAACTAGGATTTAAGTCATTGAGTTTAGTAAGGCTCTTATAAGAAAAATAAGAGCTTTGTGCACAAATAAGAAATTTTTAATAAAAATAAATAAACTGTAAAAAATATATATATTTAATAAACAATTAAAATTTTAAGCATTAATATTTTAGACATACATTTTCTAATATATATACTCGTACTATTATAGTCATAAATAACGTACTAATTTTATTACTAGAGTAAATTTTAAATGAATTATAAAATAACTTTTAAATCGATTTGATTTATATTTAAATTTTAAAACTATTATTTCCCATTTAACAAAACTATTTTTGTCTAACGACTTGAACGATTTAAAAATGGTTTTAAAACATTGGCCAAATGAAACTTGTTCCTATAAAAGAAAAAATATATCAATCACTTGCAAACCGGTTTTATTTATCGTATCGAAATGAGTACCTCCGCCTTTGTCCGCCATATTGCTTCTTTTGGCTATTAGAAACATTTAGCTGTTTTGTACTTTCTTTAGAATTCTCTGTAACCAATGCAGGCACTAATGATGTTGATTTTACTTCGCTAGTTGTCCCCAACATTTCCGATTCAACTGGCATTGTTTTATTTATTTGAACATTATTAGTACTATTATTTATAGTAATTTGGTTAAATTCATATAATGGCCACTTATCCTTATCGTTTGGTTGATAGCTAGTCGTCGAAAGATCTTCACTACTGCCATTTGATAAGAGTTCGCCCGTTAAAAATTCATCGTCATCATAATTAGCATCACTTAACATTTCGTTAAACAATCCACCTAGTATTGATATGACGTAATTATTATTGCTACTTTCCGATTCAGGTAACGCTACCACAACACCATCGACAACGACCCGAATGTTTGCTGTACCATTCTGTCGTTGGTCATAAACTAAATCGAATTCACCATCACTATAAATGTAATCATCATCACTATAATCTTGAGATTTATGTCGTTTTGGGGCACATTGAGCAATTGTACAAAATAATATCATCCACAGTATTAAAACAAAAACATAATTATTAAATTTACACATATTTTTAAATAGCAGAATACACATTCAGTGTGATGAGATTAACGCTTAATATACAATTGAATCAAATTTTACATAATGCTTCACATTTTATACGAATAAGAATTATTTTGAATGCAAGACAATGGTGATGATCAGTATATGGAAACAAACTCAAAAACTTACCACTTATATTCATTTTGTCTCAATTATTGCTGAGATGTAAAGATACGCAATAAGTGGCTTACATTTAATACAGTTTAATACGCTAATATTATCCAGAGAACATAAACGACACTTCATATGTACATGTTGTACGTTGTCAATGCTGGAGATATCAATGAATAAAATGAAATAGCAACAAAACAAGAAAGGTCAATGAGTCTTGATGGTTTGTAAAAGATCTTATTGGTTTCTTTTTTGCTTACGATAAAAAACTTGATATTCTTTTGATACAAGATTTTGGAATTTGTTCCATTTACGGTTTTAACAAACTAGAATTTAAAATACATTTTCTTTATATGGTCGTTGACCCTAACTAATATTGTTGAAACCATTCTCCCTATCCTACGTTAAACATAAGATTTCTGGCAGAAAGTCGGTCATACACTTATACCGATATTTTAATATTTTAAGCTGCTATTTCTAGCTCGTCTTATATTGTTGTCTTACAAGAAAATGTTCATGTGTGAAAAAAATTAAGTAGAAATGACAAGATCACTCGTTTGCCGAATTGTTCCGTAAAGTATTGAATAATATTCAGTGGCTTGTTCTGTGATACCGGTATGGTGATATAGCTTACACAATTGCTTACCAAACCACAGTCACGAGTTCGATAATTGCCGATGATCGAAAAGATTTCGATTGGTATGTTTTTACCAATTTAATTATGACTAAATAATTGTGACTAAATTTTGTGAAAAAAATTTGTCTGTTAGGCTGAAATTTGCAAGGTGCACTGACAATTCGTAACAATTACTTATTATATATCTGTTTATATATATATATATATATTATATATATATATATATATATATATATATATATATATATATATATATATATATATATATATAAATATTTATATATATCTGTTTATATATATAATATATATATATATATATATATATATATATATATATATATATATATATATATATATATATATATATATATATATAAATATATATTATATATGTATATGTGTCTATATCAGAACTAAACTTCTTTTAACATAAATTAAACTGATCCATAATTTGAATGAATCGAAAAAGATTTATCATTATGTCGTTGGTTTAATAATACCATTTTTCATGTATATAGGAAATGTGAGCTTGCAAAAAAAGTAAATGTATCGAACATGCATATAAGTGGGTCATGCATATAAATTTAAATATACCGTCAGAGAACGTATAATCAAATATCATAATACCTACATTTATATTTATATACTTATAGTTCTTGGTTTAATACTATAGTTTATATTGGTGATAAATCTGAACTGTCCCGTTAAATACTAGAAGTATTCGTTTCTCAAATTAATTATGTGCATATAAAAAAGAATAAGGATATTCGTTATCTGGTTGACTTTAGTTTATGGTAAAAAAAACATTGTCCATTTAAACCAACTATATAACAAAGCCTATGATTAGACTTTAATTTTTTGCCTTTAAAGTTTACATGATAGGTTTTAGTTTAATTCACGTGATACATAAACATACTTGAATAGTAGATATTTTTGAGTACTCTCAAATACATATTTTATGGATGCATTATTACATTTTATATAAATAACAGTTTAAATAATACAATTTTTTTATAAACACTACAATAAATTTTAAATAATTATTAATTTTTAAAATCTGAACCATCGTTTTATAAATTTTCTTATTTGATGCAGACTTACAATCCTGGATTGGTGATTCCTGTAATAAGATAAACAAACAAACAAATAAACAAACAGTAAACAAATTGAAAACGTTTAGGGACTTACTTGTTAAATTCGTTTTGCAATTTTAGTTGATAAATCTGTTTGTTTGTTGACGAAGTTGAATTTGGCATGGTAATGTTTTCATTATTTCTCGATAAGTACTCAGCAAGCGCTAACAACACTATTTGATCAGCTTGATTGTCGGTTATATTTCCATAATTTATTGTTGCATTGTTTTTATCATCAGTATTATAATCTTCTAAATCAGCCTCATCACTTGATTCGTCCAAAAAGTCGGAAGGCAAAGCCACAACCACATCACTCACATCGACACGTATGTTTTCTTGCCCTGTTTGTCGCTGATCATAAATAATATTAAAATCATTATCATCTTCGTAATCAGTTTGTTGATTAGGTACGAATGGCATAGCATGGCATACACACCACACTGTTACACTAAGCACTACGAGCAAGATATATTTGAACATTTTAAAACTTTTTTATAAAACAACCTTCCGTCTTGAATGTTAGCACTTGAATTAGAAACACATTTAGAAATTAACGGTTACTTTAAGAATTGAATGGTAACAAACTAATAAAATAACAGATAATTTATCACTTTGACGAGCTTTTGATTCAAATGTAGTGGGTAAACAAAAATTTAATCGTCGTAAACCCGAATTCCAATAATTTGTTTTTTTTTGTTTTTGGGTCATTTAAAACTATTTAAAAATTAAAATTATGGAGATTATATTGTAATATCGACATCGAGTCGCCGTCAATTTGCCGTTAGGTTACGTTTTTATGGTTATATCAGAGACTAGATATTTACTCTCTGGTTATATTATGTCTCTGCACGATTTTATTTAAAATTAACTTAATATAATAAATATGTAAAAACATATTTATTTAATAAATATTTAAATATATTTAAAATAAAACAGAATTAAAGGAACTTTATACCTGAACATTTAATTAAATTATAAAACAGGTATGAATTATCCATTAACTCAAATTTAAATAAAAAAAAGTAAGATTGTTCGTCAAACAAAGGTTGTATCGCTGGGCTAACTACCCGCATCCACCAAAGCTCAACTGGTAAAAAAATCAACAAAAATAAATACGGATATCGCCAAAATTTAACCATACCCTCGGTTACGTTAACGGACTCGCGGTTTTGGATTGTTACGTGAAACATGCAGCTGCTTAGAAAACCAGTCGCGTTTGATGGTACTATATCAGCCATAAAAGACTATCGTTTGGAACTCGTGAAGACCATGTTTCACAAGGCTATACGTAGCTTTACAGTGGAGTTGACTTCGCTAATCTTAGTGTTGGTTTCTTTCATAGTAAATCTCTTGATTATTTACATTCTGCTATTTAAAAGGTCTGAATCGTCTGATTTGGGCAATGTGAATTTATTAATCGTGAAACGAGTTTTTATTTTGTTAAACACATATTATACTTGTTAAATATTTGTAATTGTATTCTCACCTTCTCTTACTTCCCAGACCAATGTGAGCTATTAGAAAGATAATTCAAATTCCAAAGGTTGAAATACCTTCGAAACTGTCTAACTACTGCTCAATAACTATTTTAAGTTCATTCTCTCTCAAAATATTTCAAAATCATAGTTGAAAATCAAATTCAGTTGCATCTAAATAACAATAGTTTCTTTTTGGTTCAATCTGGGCCTAACAAATGTGATTGTACTACCACTGTATTATTGAATGTATTTAATTACATTAATTGCGATAAAATCTTAGCTAATTATTATAGGCATAAGAAATCTTTAGATACTTCTTTTCCCGGTATTTATCTTAACGGTTCTCTTAACGGTTCTTTTATTCCCTTTTCAATTACTGTTCCGTTTCAGTATAGTTTGTTTTTACCGAGCAATTGGTGCAGTGGTTAAGCTGCGGTGTTTGGGTCGGCATGTCCCGAGTTCGAATCCCAACGGAGGAGGGTTGAAAAGAAGATTTTTCATCACGTGATGACGATGAACACAACTATGATCCCCTGTTGAAGTACAGAATCCATAGGCCGAACGATCATTAATGCCAATACAGGCTGGCTGGAGCAATGGAATGTGCAGAGAGATATTTCAAAAAAAAACAAACCTGTATTCATGCGTCCTCGATTTGACTAGTAATGGCGTAAAGTAGGACGTAAAGTTAACCGCAAAAGGGAAATTTGGCCCAGAACAGATGGCATGGTATAAAAACTAAAAAGAAGGATAGTTTTTAATAAAACTATTATTTGGGGAGAGCATTTAGTTTGTATTATTAGAAAGCTATTAGTAAAATTGGCATGCGTATTAATACCCTGATGTATGGTGAGGTAAACTTCTTGCTTCTAGTTAATAGATCGATTTCGATTAGCATGTATAATCTTCAATTACCGCACTTCTAAAGAAGAAATATTATTATTTTTACTAAATTATTTAACTTTATATTATGTAGGCAAACAAGAGCTTCTCAATATAAAACTAAGTTAAATAATTTAACTTGTGGCAAGTCACAAGTTAAAGTTTGTTGGCCAACGTCTTATGCATTCAGTATTACGTGGACTTGACTTCTGTTTTGTATATTTGGACGACGTGCTCATTGCCTCTAAAAATTATGACGAACATCTCGAATACATCAAAATTAACTTCGCTAAATTAAAAGAACACGGTTTAGTAGTAAATGTAGACAAATGCGTTTTTGCTAAATCAGAAATTCTCTTTTTAGGCCATTTGGTTACTGAACAAGGTGTTATGAATGTGCAGTAAAACATGCCATTCATTATGTTAAATAAAATTGTAACCCTATAGTATCAATTGTATAATATTATGTACTATGTTTAAGCATATATACTGTGTATAAGCATATATACTACATTTTATATTAGTATGAGTGACTGTGCAAACTGGTTACATTAAACGGGTTTTAACGACTCAATTATTTTAAGCGAGAAAGAAAAGATAAAAAGATTCATTCGAGTTGCAGCCGCAGATTAGGCATAATCACATAAACATAAACCATATATAAAACTAAATTATAATAAATAAAGTATTTACGCCGAACTCCTTGTTTAAATTGGACACGAGAAATTTACCAGAACAACTTTCACCCAAGCAGAAAACAACACAACACGAAAATTTGGCGCAGCCGGTAGGACCTGTGTGAAGAGGTTGTTGGCAAACGTGCAAATTTGGAGCGCGTATGTAAAAATTACGAAGTGTTAGTGTAATAAATTAAAACACTATACTATAATATAAATTATAATAGTAAAATAATATAAATAATCAATATAATACATATAATCATAACTGTGAAACCACGTTTGCGACATCAAATAAAAAAAAAAAACATCATAATAAAATAACACGCAATTAATAATAAAATGTGAACAACAGTAAAGTAATAAAATTTGTTCGAGAAATTCAAAACGTGGTGAGGTGGACAAACTCTATTCAAATCACAAAATTCATTGATCATTAAATTAACGTGATCAATAAGAATTCGGAACATTTTTAAACAAAAGTGGATTAAATCGAAAAAAAAAAAATAAAATTAACCAAGCAGAAGGGAACATATTATAATCATCATAAGGGAACTTTATACATAGTCATCATAGTCAACGGACATACAACGTGTGGGAAATTGGAATACTATCTACTTACTATTAAAAGCAGGTTGTAACGAAATCAAGCAGTATATCAACATAATATGCAAAATATGAAAGCTGTACACGTGAGTAAATTATATGTTTGAGAATTATAAAGTTTAACATTTAAAAAAAAAATAAATTTAAAATTTAAAAATTAAATATTAAAATTTATTACCAATATCAATGTGGCCGTAGTTCAATGAAATGCCCAAAGGAACTAATAAAATAGTCGAAGAAAATTTATTCAAGTCTGTTTTAACCAACGAAGATAATAGTGGTGCGAGTTTAAAAAATTTAGCTATCTGGATAATTCAATACTCTTTCCAGAGATAACCTTTAAAATGGATTTTGAATTAGGACGTGCTGTTAAGACCATTCCTGATTTCGGTGATGGAAGTACGACTATTTCCAAATTTTTGTTTGCCTGTGACTACATTTATGAATCTTTAACTAAAGTGGGTAAAGAAGAATTTATCAAATTTATTCCATGCAAGCTAAGTGGGAAAGCTTTCGAAGTTTACGAGTTCAATAATTTTATGTCTTACCCGCAACTTAAAAAAGAATTAAAAACACAGTTTCAAGCAAACAGGTCAGCTGATAGTATTCAAGCGGAACTCTACAGCATTCACCAAAATAAAAGCGAATAAAAGACTATTAAAAGACTAAAAGCGAATAAAAGACTATTCAAATCGCGTTGATAAACTTTTATCTGACTTGAATAACGTGTGTTTAGAAGAAGAAGGTAGAGAAAAGGCTACTATTTTATCCGAATACAACGGTAAATTGGCAACTCGAGCTTATAAAGAAGGACTCAACGAACCCATTAAAACTATTGTTAAAGCAGCTAGTCCAACTAAATTGGCTGATGCTATTGCAAGGGCTCTAGCAGAAGAAGTTATTACCAAATCTAAAGCTAGAGACCAACCATTATCAAGCCCACATTTCAATAAAACTCTATTTTCAACAGTTAGAAAATGTCAAATCTGTCAGAGAACTGGTCATGAAACTGTTAACTGTTATCATCGTTACGAACATCACCAAAAACAACCAACCTCGAAGCGTTCCACAATTAATCTAATCGGAGCAGTCTGTGCTTATTGTAAGAAACCTGGCCATGTATTGGCTGATTGTTTTACGAAAAGAAATGTAGATGCACGGAGAAATAAAATAATTATTGCTAATCATAATTCACCTGTAAAATCTACCTCTACCTCCTCTTCCAATGTTAATAGAGCGGAAAACTTTACAGGATTCGAGGGACAACATTTGGGCACACCTTTTCGAATCCAAGACAAAAACTAAATATTTTGTGCTCAAATTCACTAAAAGACAATTCAAAAGAACCAATAACTAATCCAATTCGAATACGTACTTTCAGCTCTTGGGATGTCACTGAAAAAATCTACGTCAAAATTTTTTTAAATACTGGCAAATCGGACCTTTTATTATTTCTTGTAGATACAGGTGCTGACATAAGTGTCTTAAAAGAATTTTCTATTAAAGAAGGACATATGTGCTACCCTGAATTAAAATGTCAAATAAAGGGTATTACCGAGCAGTATATTGAAACGGTTGCTTTATTACCATCTAAAATAATCTTCAATGAATCACTTCTTTTAGAACATGATTTCCACATTGTAAACCAGGATTTTCCTATTGCTTGTGATGGTATATTAGGTAAAGATTTTTTCTCCAAATTTAGTTGTAAAATTGATTTTGAATCGAATTGTTTAGAAATTCCACTATCTGAATTTTGTATTGAAATACACTTAATAAATATTCCACGAAAAGTAATTATTCCACCCAGAAGTGAGAAAATTACTTCTATTGCTGTAAATATAAACAATAATTGTGATTATATTTGCACCTCTCAGGAAGTTATATCGGGAGTTTTTGTTGGAAATACAATAGTCAAACCACTAAATAATATCGTGACTGTAAATATAATAAACTCTACCGAACAATCGGTCGAAATCGAAGCTAGTAAATTAACCTTTAAAAATCTATCTGATTTCGATATTTTTACATTAAACACTCCTTGGACTAATAAAATCGAAAGTCGGTTAACATTACTGAAATCCATGATTGACACATCTCATTTAAACACTGAGGAAGCTGAATCGATCCATCGTATATGCCAGGAATTCAATGAAGTATTTCATTTGGAGGGGGATGTTTTAACTACTACATTCAGTAGTGAACATTCGATTCCTCTGAAACCTGGAACATTGCCTATTTATCAAAAACCATACAGATTGCCTCATAGTCTAAAAACTGAAATCAATCGTCAAGTTGACGAAATGGTGAAACAAAAAATAATTCAAGTAAGTGAAAGCCCCTAGAATTCTCCAATACTGGCAGTTCCGAAAAAATCAGTTAATAATGAAAAAAATGGAGAGTTGTTGTGGACTATCGCCGATTAAATGATGTTACACTGGATCGAGTATTTCCATTACCTAATATTAGTGATATTTTTGATCAACTAGGGAAAGCGTTTTATTTTACTACTCTTGACATGGCAGATGGTTACCATCAAGTTCAAATGTCTGAACCAGACAAATCGAAAACAGCATTTAGTACCGAGACAGGACATTACCACTTCAATAGAATGCCATTTGGGTTAAAAGGAGCCCCTTATACGTTTCAAAGTATGATGAACAAGGTGCTAACCGGTATTCAAGGAACAAAATGTTTAGTCTATCTAGATGATATCGTAATTTTCGGACACAACTTAACAGACCATAACAAAAAATTAATTGACGTTCTACATTGTTTACAATCAAATAATCTAAAATTAAACCCAATTAAATGTCAATTTCTACGAAATGAACTCCGATATTTAGGTCACATAATTGGATCCGATGGAATAAAACCAGACCCGATGAAAATCAACTCTGTGGTAAACTACCCACGACCAAATACTCCAAAGGAAATTAAAGCTTTTCTAGGTTTAGTCGGCTATTATCGACGATTTATAAAAAAATTCTCTGCTATTGCCCTACCTTTGGTAGCTCTCTTAAAGAAGAATACTGAGTTTATATGGAATGCGAAATATGACGAAGCTTTTGGAACTTTGAAAGGAGCCATTACTTCTCCACCCATACTTCAGTATCCTAACTTCGATAAAATGTTTACCATCACTACGGATGCAAGTAGTTACGCTATCGGCTCTGTCTTATCGCAAGATGTCAATTCAATAGATTTACCAGTAGCATTTGCTAGTAGAACCTTAACCATTGGTGAACAGCACTACTCTACCATTCAAAAGGAATTAGTTGCAATTGTTTGGTCAATCAATTATTTTCGTCCTTATATTTATGGTCGTAAGTTTCACGTAGTTACTGACCATCGTGCATTAAAATATTTATATAGTATGAAAGATCCAAATTCCTTACAAATCCGATGGAGGCTTAAGCTCGAGGAATATGATTTTGATATCCAACACAAACCTGGTAAATTAAATAGCAATGCTGATGCCCTCAGTCGAATCATAAAGGATCCAGTTAAAGCAAAATTTGAAACAGAAATTTCTGACGAAATTATTCCTTATTAATCTTATTAATTTCAGACATTTTCCTAACCTCATTTTTCCACACGATTCTAATAATGATACGTTTACACCTTCAACTAGTTTTTTTAAATCAAATAATACCACTAACGCAGGCACTAAAATAGAAAAACCTAACATTGTTGATACTCATGTAGTAACACGATCTCAACAAAAACAGTTAGACTCATCTACTCCCAAAATAGTATCAAATCAAAGTCAAATCCACAATACATCCGACACAGAACCCGAGGAAATTTATTCAAATGATAAATCTGAAATAATAACAATAGCCGATCCTGTAAAACAAGAAGAGATAATTAAAGAATTTCATTTGTCAACATTAGGTGGCCATCAAGGATTACACCGAACTGTGAAACGATTGAAAAAATATTATTATTTCCCCTAATTGATAAAAAAGGTTGATCAGTTTATTAAGAAATGTGATTACTGTCAAAAAAAAAAAATAAATGTGGGAAAAATCCAAGAATACCTATGAAAATTACTACCACCTCTAATTTGCCATTTGAAAAGGTATTTATGGATATAGTTGGACCATTACCCTTGAGCTACCTAAGTAATCGATACCTGTTAACAATACAAGATGACTTAACTAAATATTGTTTTGCCATACCTATTCACAATCAAGAAGCAACAACGATTGCTGGTGCTTTCTTAAAAAACTTTGTCTGTATATACGGGGCACCTAAGAGCATCCTTACAGATCAAGGTACTAATTTTCTTAGTGAAGTATTCAAAAATTGCTGCAAAATGCTTAACATTAAGAAAATGAACTCCACTGCTTTTCATCCTCAGACAAATGGGGCATTGGAAAGGTCTCATCGTACTTTTGCTGAATATTTACGACATTTCGTTGACAAATATGGAATGGACTGGGATATTTGGTCTCCTTTTTGTGTGTTTACTTATAACACAACTCCTCATTCTAGTACGGGATTTATGCCCTATGAGTTAGTGTTTGGTCATCGACCCAACATTCCCTCTTCCTTTAACCTCGAACCAGAGGTTAATTATAATTATGACGACCTATTATGTGATTTTAAATACAAATTACAGAATTCTTACAAGATAGCACGATACAATATAGTTAGATCAAAAGAAAACTCGAAAAGGTATTATGATACCTACTCTAAAAATAAAACGTATTCAACCGGAGATCTTGTATGGTTAAAAAACGAACAGCCTGCGAATAAATTTTCTACTCGATGGCTAGGATCTTATAAAGTAAATTATATAGTATCGCCGGAAAATACAGCAATACAAATAGGAAACCGGGTGAAAATAGTTCATAATAACAGATGAAAGCTAAAGCCATAGCATTGTTGGTAATGGGTTTTGAAGTTTATAAAAAAAAAAAAAAAAAAAAAAAAAAAAAATTAAAAATTAAAATTTATTAGTTATACCTAAATTTTAATTTCATTTTTTCTCAAATAAAATTCTCAAACATTATAATTTATAAGCGTTTATTATATATAATTTTTAAACATCTATGGAATTTTAATAATCTTAATAATAAATAATTAATTGAAATAAAAATTAAAAAAAAAAAAATAAATAAATAAAAAAAAAATATAAAAAAAAATTTACAGAAGATTCCAATTACATACAATATGTATAGTTATAATTATTTTTAGAAAATAAGTTTAAATATACTTACATAAGATCATCATAAAACAAATTACGTATGACAACGTTTTATGGAAGATCCTATGTCTAAGGGTGGAGGTGTTATGAATGTGCAGTAAAAACATGCCATTCAGTATGTTAAATAAAATTGTAACCCTATAGTATCAATTGTATAATATTATGTACTATGTTTAAGCATATGTACTGTGTATAAGCGTATATACTACATTTTATATTAGTATGAGTGACTGTGCAAACTGGTTACATTAAACGGTTTTTAACGACTCAATTATTTTAAGCGAGAAAGAAAAGATAAAAAGATTCATTCAAGTTGCAGCCGCAGATTAGGCATAATCACATAAACATAAACAATATATAAAACTAAATTATAATAAATAAAGTATTTACGCCGAACTCCTTGTTTAAATTGGACACGAGAAATTTACCAGAACAACTTTCACCCAAGCAGAAAACAACACAACATTCTACCATCGACCGAACGGGTTCAAATCATCAAAAATTTCGAACGGCCACTGACGGTAAATCAACTGAAACGTTTCTTAGGAATGATAAACTTTTATCGACGTTTCGGTCCTGGTGCTGCTGCCGATCAGGCATTACTGAACGACTACCTAAAAAGCTATGTTAAGAACAGTCGCGTTCCAATTCAGGGGTCGACCACAGCAATTGAAGCGTTTGATAACTGCAAAAATAAACTTACGGACGCGACTTTACTTATTCATCCATCATCATCAGCACCTCTGGCCATCATGGTGGACGCTTTCGATACAGCGATCGGAGCGGTGGCTCAGCAGTTAGTTTCGGATACTTGGCAACCACTTGGTTTCTTTTCTGAAGGTCTCAATGATGCGCAAAAAAGATACAGTGTTTATGATCGTGATCTTCTCGCTTATTCGGGTATCAAACATTTTCAACACCTTCTCGAAGGTCGTATCTTCACTCTCTATACCGATCATAAACCACTGATCTACGCTTTTAATCAGAATCCGGAAAAAGCATCTCCTCGTCAATTCAGACAGTTAGATTTCATTAGTCAGTCCACGACTGATATCCAACACATCTCTGGTAAGAATAACGTCGTCGCTGATACTCTCTCATGCATCAATCAAATTTCTATCCCTAAAAGTATTGATAATGCTGTCATCGCAGGTGCTCAGTCCAACGATGAAGAACTTCAAAATCTTAAGGAGTAATTCTGTTCTCAAATTTGAGAAATTCCAGGTTTCATTCAATTCGAAAAGTCTTATTTATTGCGATACTACTACTTCTACACCTAGGCCAGTCATTCCGCTAAATTTCCGAAAACAAGTTTTCGATGGATTTCGAATAATGGTATGATTGAGCGATCGCATCGTTTCATTAAAAGTGCCATCATGTGCTACGACCGAACGGATTGGACCAGTATTCTCCCTTCAATCTTACTTGGAGAACGAACGACATACAGTGACGAACTAAAAACCACTCCCTCTGAACTTGTATACGGATGTACAACTCGAGTTCCGGGAACCTTTTTGGATACTACAAACGATCAAATTTTACAGTCTGACTTTGTAACGAATATCAAGCGACACTTCGAAGAAATTCGTCTTGTACCGGCTTCTCGTCACACTACGGACAAAACGTTTATTAGCAAAGATCTTCATACTTGCTCACATGTTTTCTTAAGGGCCGATGCAGTACGCATATCTTTACAACCACCGTATATCGGACCGTATTTGGTTATCGACCATACTCCAAAATTTTTCACTTTAGATATGACGGACGACACGCCAAAATTTTCATCGATCGTCTCAAACCGTGCTATTCGGACTACCAATCGGACACTCAGACTATGCAAACTAGATTAACCCTACCCACTCATAAACCAGAACTTCCTATTTCGATTGACGGACCTAAATTACCTTCCGTGGAGCCGAAAGCTCGCAAACAGGTTCGCTTCGACTTATTACCTGAATTTATAATAACTACGAGGTCGGGTCGTGGGTCCAGGATTCCCTCCAGCTTTACTAGTCAAACTCGAAAGATCTTCGATCACTCTGGGAGGGGAGTGTTTGTGGCGTCCTTTGTCACACTGTACATTTCAAAATTAATATTAATTAAATTTAATTAAATTTAATAAAATTTACTTTGCACTTAAAAGAATAGCAGGGTACAAATTCAACCCATTCATTTAAAATTATTTGTGTAAATTATTTAATCCAAGGCGCAAAAAAAACAAAATGATTTTTGGCCATAAAAAAATATTTTCAATCCTAAAAAAACTGGGAGTCTAAAAACACACCGCAAATAAATATAATCTTATTATTACTAGTAAAATAAATTTTAATTATCATATTGCTTTATGTTTAAAATAGTTAAAATATTATAAATAAATATTAATAAACCACGATTTAAAGAATTTAAAAAATTTAACATTGAATTATTACAACATCAAATAACATTTAAGTTATTACAATCATAATTCAACAAACTCAACAGTTAAGAAGGGAAATCCAAAAAGTAAAAGATGAGTGAATCAGTAACTGTCTAAAAAAGCTAACTAATGATAGCAGGATTGATTATTCACTTTGGAAAGCAACCAACAAAATTAAAAGACCAACAATGCAGAACCCTCCAATAAGAATAGAAGGGAGGAAATTGGCCCGAAATAACGAAGATAAAGTTCAATGTTTCGCGGAGCACCTCGAAAAAGATTCCAACCACATGATGATCAAACTTTAGAATCTCAAATAATAACGGTGGAAAAAGAATAATCTGAAAATGAAAGTGAAGAAAATCTATTGACTTCACCAAAAGAAGACATGCATGAGATAAAATTTAATATGAATTCGAAAAAACTCCTGGTTATGATCTTATTACTACAGAAATTTTAAAAGAACTACCAAGGAAGGCTCTAGCTAAGCTTGTGCCCAGTTTGTGGAAAATTGCAGAAGTAATAATGATACAAAAACCTGGAAAACGACCATACGAAACTTCATCTTATAGACCAATTTCGTAATTGCCACTTATGTCTAAACTCTTTGAGAAACTACTGATTAAAAGATTAAATCCGATAATCGAAAGGAATAACTTAATCCCAAATCATCAGTTCGGATTTCGTCGTCAACAATCAACAATAAAACAAGTACACAGAATAATCAATGTAATTGAGAAAGCACTTGAAGAGAAAAATGTCTGATCCACGATATTTTTGGACGTGGCGCAAGCTTTTGATAATGTTTGGCATGAAGGACTTAATCATAAGTTGAGAAACCTCTTACCAATGCAATTCGCTAAAATACTGGAATCATGCTTGAAAGATAGATTCTTTAGAATTAAATTGGCTGAAATTTATTCTGGATTGAAAGAAATAAAAGCAGGTGTACCACAGGGCAGTGTATTAGGATCGATTTTATATTTACTATATACGCATGATCTACTTGAATTAGAAAACAACACAGTGGCAACTTTTGCTAATGACACTGGGATCCTAGCCGATGGAAAAAGCAACGAAGAATCAACACAAAAATTACAATCAGCTATCTCGGAAGTATTTAAATGGACTAAAAGATGGCGAATTAAGCTAAAAGAATCTCGTCTCTATCATCATACAATAAGCTGCTACTTTATATGCAAATACTGAAAACAATCTGGACATATGGTATTAAACTTTGGGATTGTACCAAACCCAGCAACATCAATATCATACAAAGGTTTCAGAACAGGGTACTACGGAACATCGTCAATGTACCATGGTACGTCAGGAATAGTGATCTACACAGAGACCTTAAAGTGGACTCCGTTTCAATTGAAATTAAAAAAAATGCAAGGAAACACGAAGAAATACTCCAGCAACATGTGAATATAGAGGCAATTCAGTTGTTAACCAACACCAATATTATACGCAGACTGAAAAGAACCAAACCCTTTGAACTGGTTTAATTGTTAAAACAAACAGCGGCTTGCTGATTTAGATCCACAATAACCATGTGGCATAAACAACAACTTACCAGAAACTGTGAAACTCCAATGGGTGGAGTCATAGATATAATTATCTTAGTAAATTAAGTCAGAAACAAATTGCTCATTAGTCCAGGAGATTAGATTGTAATAAAATAAAATAAATAAAATCAATTTATTTAAAATAAAAAAAATAAAAAAAAACTTTTATATTAAACGAAACAAATTGTTTTCAAAAATGTATATTTGTTACAAGTGTTCTTCAGCAATTTTTTTATTTTTACTTTTTTATTTTATCTTTAATTTAAGAGCTTATAGTTATGTGGTTCAGCCTAGTAGATACCCTTCTAGGCTGAATCATCTAACTCTATTGGGGGCTATTGCTTTCAGTATTTTCCGATATATTTCGCTTCTGCTGTCACTTTGCTGTGCAGTACGATGTTTGTTATGGTGTTCGGCCAGAAGCTCTTCAATATTCATTGAAGATACTTACTTATTTACAAATATCTGTAGTTTCTGTATTATTTTTTTTCGTACCCTTTTTAGCACCCTTATACATAATACAGTAGTACTATTTTTACACAAGAGTTGAACATATGTATGTTGGTCTTGTGGGAAAGGAAAGAGGTATTCCAGATTCGGTATGTTTCACTTTGTTTGCCTTTGTATCGTACTTGGTTTCCAGTATCCCAATACATTTCTTGTATAAGTTCAATTAATTTCTTCCATTTCTCAAAGTATCTGCTACTTCTTGAGATTCATGAGATTCTGTCAATAAAGATCATTGTTATTACTTATATTGTTGTGTTAAGGAGGAAGGTACCTCGCCAGTTCTTGCACTTTCCACTGCTTTCTTTCTATTTTTCTGGTATTCTGCCAGAAGTCCATAATACTTGTATTATTGGTGTTAATGTGCTTGCAGTTGTAGATATAGTGTCTTGAATATTTCGGCGATTATGTCTACTGTTTCAGCCACTTTATTGTTCCATAGCTTTTCTATGACACCATTAACTTCCTGTTCTGTTGGTGGATGAGTGTTGATAGTTTAGTAATTGGTACCAATTGATGACCAAGGTATTTTCGTTGCTTTTTTGGCATGTTCTTTTAAATATTATTTTTATTTCTTTAACTGTGCTTCATCAGTTGTTAATGCTTGACCAGAAGCATCCCCTATAAGAGGTATGTTGGCAATTTTGAAAATGACCTTTCCTATAACTGATTTAGTGCTTGTATGCTTTGATTATATTTGAGAATGACATGTGTCATTCTCAAATATAATCAAATATAATCGTCCCTACTTGACGTGCTGTATCTTCGTACATACTGTTAACAGCTCTGTAGTGTTTATATCTAGAGAAATCTAAGAAGTAGAATTAGCATTAGCAGAAATTGAGCAAATTTGCTTTATAGAAAAACAAAAAAATAGCGTGTTATACCTTGCAGAGTAGAATGATATTATAGAAAAATAGAATATTCGAGATACATGTAATTTTAGTATATAAGCTGCGTATTATTGCGTACAGGACGTATTGGTCATAAAACGGTTAATTCAATTGATTGATGTTTAATCAATTTTTTTAAAACCTAATTTGTATTAATTGTAAAGTTTTGTGGCAAATCAATAGTATACTTAATATTATAATATTATAATATGCTATATACATTATATATATATATATATATATATATATATATATATATATATATATATATATATATATATATATATATATAAATATATATATGTATATATATATATATATATATATATATATATATATATATATATATATATATATATATGTATATATATATAGTATTCTATATACCTGTACTATATATGAAATAATAAATTTGTTATTTACAGGTGAAAACTAATGCCATCTGTTACAGCCTACGGTTTAGAGGTATTAGTTCATTATTAGATATTGTTCTAAATAAACCTTTATAGATTACAGTTGAGTGGGAGCGTAAGAGTTGCTGATAAGAGACGTCAGAATGCAGAGCAGTAAAGTGATTGTCTTGTGCTAATAATAGTTAAACCAATGTTTAACAATGCCACTGGGAAACCGGATCAATTCTGTCATTATTAATATTTCTTCCACTCTTTTGGTTTTGTTATATGAAACACGGGTGTACAGTGGTGCCACCGGCATTTCGGGAGTTCTTGGTTCGTCCTTGGCCATATATTCTAATCAATCAATCAATAAGCTGCGTTTTATTGTGCACAAAGCTGAGATGTATTTTAAACGCGAGAGATTTAAGAAATATTATTATCATTGTCATAGCTCCCACCAGTGGCAAGCAGCTAATTTAGTGAAATTAAAAGGGAATTAAAGGCGGAACCATGGATAACTTTAACCTACATTTGTGCTAAGTTTGAAATGTTTTCCTTAATGTTTTTTAAATTGTAGATCAAATTTTATGATAAAATGGTATATTTAATTAAATATTTATTTCATAATTTACTTGTAAACAATTAGGAATGCCTGTGGTTCCAAGAAGTGAGTTATTGTGATGAGTAAATTTATTGTTTAAGTTTAAAGTTGTAAAAAAAGAATAATTGTGTTATTTATTGCGGGAATTATTGTGTTTGCAAGTAAACAGTGTTCGAAGAGAAAACTATTGTGTATTGGTATTTTTGTGAAGTGGTTATTTATGGACAGTAAATATCAGTAGAATTTATTCACAATCTAGTGTTACAAACCGGAAGTATATTTGTAATACTTTTACATTAAACGTCATTTCCCCTCTAGAATAGGTTTAACATAAACGTACAGTTTACGAAGACTTTACTCTAGAGCCTTTACTACAAGCATGTGAAATTAGCCCGAAAAATATTATAATGGTGTGTATCTTCACTAAACCAGTAAAAAGAAATCAAAAAAAGCCTGTTCATCTCGAAATTTTTGTACAAACACAATAAAAACTAAAATATTTTCTGTTTTAAAACTCAATACATCTTAATACTCAGCAGACAATTATTTTTATATAAAAATGCTCATAAGCTTATAAGAAAATAGCTCTGCTCACAGAGATTTACAGATTTAGCCGTATATGGCATATGGATGAACATACAACTGATAAGAATTAACCGTAGCGTCATTAAATCGAATATAAATTATGTATCTAACATATAAATAAATATTTTACATAAAAATTCTTCTTACCGACACATAAATTGTTGATATTTACATAAGAGTATTTTCCACGATGAAGTATATTTTATATGCACGAAAAACGTGAAATAAAAATATAAATTTGTTGTACGAGTGAGCCGGACAACTTTTGCAGCACGCTGTACATACAAAATAATTTTGTATTTTTTTCATTTTGTCCCATAATTATGGCAGCAAAACGAAAAAATAAAAAATTATTTACAAAAAATATAAAATCGGAGTATTTTTTACTCCGATTTTATATTTTTTGTAAATTGGTTGAAAATTGTTGCAAAATACACATGCACATAAAAAATTGTGTATGGACAAGAAAATATGTCTCGCAGTCAAATATAAAATTTTTGTTTATTTTTTATAGCTAAATTCATCTTATTTTTATTTTCAGTGTGGTAACAACTAAAATTTTGAGGTTAAAAAAATTGAATAAATTTTTCATATTATTTAGATATTTTGATATTATTTAGATATTATTTTATTATTAAATGTAATAAATAAAAAAAAAATATAAAATATTATATTCATCGGATCAATTTTTCCAATCTATAAATAAATATTCGTTAAAATAGGACAATCTCATAATAAAACAAAAAAAACACAATTTATTTTGGAGATGTGCACATAAATTTTTGATTTGTTTAGGTTATTTAGGGAAGGCGCCCACTTTCATAAACTATTAAATTTAGCTATAAAAAAAAACAAAAAAAACTGTTGTCTTCGTCACTCAATGTGTAATTTAACGCTATCTTTCTTGTTTTGATTTTGCTGCAGATTTTACTGTTTGGCTGCATAAAATGTTTCATTGTGGAAAAACACCATTTCTCTCACAATATCATTATGTTCTGTAGTAAAGAGAATATTAATTGACATGCACATTTAACTAATGATCTTTTTTTTTTTTAGAATTTCATGAAAAATTTGAGAACTTTCATATTACTCTTGTGAAGTTCAAATATCATTTAAAAATCGGCTGTATTGAATTTTTGTTGATGTGGGTTATAATTTTTATTTATTTATTTTTTAATTTTCCTAGTTTTAATTTATAATAGATAATGTTTACAAAAAAAATGTATACAAGTTATACATAAATGAAACTAGTTTAGTAACTCCTAATTAAAAAATGTTGTGGAGTTACGATTCAGTTTTAACAAATAATTTTTAAATAATTAAATAAGATATACAATAAAAAATTAAATTAGAATTTAAACAATAAATAAAAATATTTAACAAAATATAACAAAACAAACAATATTTCTTAAAAATAATACAATAGATAATATATTTTATCTTACTTATTTTGCTTTTTTATGTCTTCTTCTTTTTTCATTATTAGTTTAAATTTATTTTTAATTAATTTTAATTATCAAATAAACATCCAGTTTGTCTAAGAAATAGTTTGAAACAAATTTTCAATGTTAAGCTGTAAAAAGCCAAATTTTTAGTAATTTACATAAATCTTTAAATTTATCCTCATTCTTAATATAAGGTGGAAGTTGATTAAACAATCTCGGAGCTGTAAATGTAAAGAATTTTTTATAGTGCTCTTTGTGTGGGAATGGTATATTTAACCTATTTCTATTTCGAACAATATCCGTTTCTCTTCTTAAGTTATTACTCATACGGATCGTAGTTTCTTCTTTAGCTCGGTTACATGACTTTTAAAGTTCAGTTGTGAGTCTAAAAGTATTCCAAGATATTTAAAAAAATTTACGTTTGCAAACAATATTATTGTTTTGCACAATAATGTGCAGGCACAACGCAGGCACAACGTTCAATTACTGGCTTTTTGTAAAGAAAAATAGATTTTTAATATAGAGTTATGATATGATGTATGTACATATGGTTTAGTGCATATAGCTAAACAAATATTCTGTAAATAACATTTAATTGATGCCTGGGCTAATTCTAAATAAGCGATTGAATTGTTTCTACCAAAGCAATTAAGTTATTTTCAATTTAACTTCCTTTTATTTTGCTCCTTGTCTGTATTATTGTGTTTGTATGTAGTTTGTGAATTGTACCAGAAGCAAAACCCTCTTTACTACAGCCGTCTTGTAACTTTCGTTGACACACATCATCATGTATTTTTAAAATGTTTAGTGAAAATATATACTTTAGATGTATTAGTAACTATCAAAACTCCATATAAAATTAATAACAAAAATTGTAAACGCATGCGCATTATTTTTTTTATTGTTTATTTCTTTTACACAATATTCGCTATCATATACCGACACGATTTTCTACTTACAATACAATCAAAGTATATATTTTTGTATAGCATGAGTATGCAAACAATACGGCTTGTAGTAAAGAGAGTTTTGACCAGAAGCATAAAATATATAATGCATCTAAATTACAGATTAATGTTTTATTTTCATGATATAATAATTCAATATTAGACATTTTTTATGACAAAAATTAGTTAAGTATTCGATTAATAACGTTTTGAAGTGTCAAATCTGTCATAAATATCATCTTTAATGTCATAATAGAAATCCTCCGTATTGATTGAATATATTAAGGAATCTGTATCGTGTACAAATTATCATGATATTTTTGTTAAATATATTCAATCTATTAATATATAATATTATATATACATTTTCTAAGCTAAGAGTGTTGTTTATCATCTTCTCATATTAAAAGTTTAAATTAAATGTTCATAGTAATATTCTATTAACTTTATAATCACAACGTTTATTTTTAATATTCAATTAATTTAAATTCATTACAATTATATTTAATCGCAATGTTTATTCATTTGTTTATTACAATATTTAATTAATTAATTTTAATTATAATATATGTTTAATCACAATGTTTAATGATTTTATTTATTTACAATACTTAGTGCGTGTGTGAATATGATAAAAACTAGTTAACAAGTTAAAATTTTGACATAAGGATTAAACAAATTTTTATTCGCCACAGAAAACTTTATCGCGGTACCCTCCCGGCGCAAAAAATGTATACATCAAAAATGTACAGTATACGAACGGTTTACGTACAGTTTTTTTTATAACACTACCCACATATACATTTTTATTTTTTATACTCTACAGAATATATTCATACTACATATTTTGTAATTCGTATATGATCACGAGATCAGCCATTTTGCATTTAATTTCATTCAATTTAAACCATACTAACCGTGTGCGATATTTTAGTTTGGAAATTATTTTGAATAATTTTATTGTCATATAGATGCTTACTCCCAGAAATTAAAAAATTGTCATTGCTTCTTCATATTATGTGTTAGGTAAGAAACAATATTTAATATTTATTGACTAATATTTTTTCTCTTTTAATATTTTTAGGTGTCATTTTGTACTCTAGATATATGCTTGTTTTACTATGTACAATAAAAGGGTCCCAATTTAAAATCTGTGTTTATTTCCGTTAGTTTAGAAAATTTAAATTTAATATTGTAAATAAATATATTAAATTCATTAACAATAAAAGACTTTTTATTTACAAAGCAAGTTTTTTCATTATTGATTAAATTAATAAAATTAAATGTGTACGTAAAAAGTACGCCTAGATGGTACATAATTATAACACATAAGCGAGTCGTAAATGTTACGCTTTTACGTAAACATTACGAAGACTTTTATTAACACGAATACATATATAAAAGTGTTAAAAAATTAGTTTCAATTCTCTCATGACAAATGTTTCATTTACGTAACATGTGTACTATTTTAGTGTAACGTTTACGAATAGTTTAGTATTACAAAGTCTTCGTAAGCTGTATGTAAACGTAACGCAGTGCCAAAAGGGTAGAGACCGTATAAGAATTTTGACATAGAGTTAAAAAAACATAACCTTTTATTTTCATATGAAATATGTCGTTTGTGTTTGTGTTTTTCTAGTGTTTGGCTTTAAAGTTCATTCGAGTTATAAATATAATAAAAAATAAGAATTTATATTGTATACAAAAAAATGGATTCCCAATAAACACGGTTATTAAGGACACGAAATTAGAACGGAGTTTTGTAGCTGAATAGGGAAATTTTTCAATTAGTTCTGCCGATGAACACCAGTTGTATGTTAGGGATAGACAATAAGAGAAATGTGATATTCGTATGGGAAATTTACAAAATAAATTTTAGATTACATTTTCTTGTTATTTACCGTCATATTTTAATTTTTATGTGAGTACTAATTAGATATGCAATTTATCTAGTCATAGCGTTAAACTAATATAACATCACATAATGAAAGTTTTAATAAAGAATTTCAAGTTTTTATACAAGTAGTTCTGTTCTGAAGAAAATTAAATTTGCGTTTAATACTATTTTGAAATAAACAAACAGAATATTTAATATAAAACGGACGTTTTATTTTCTTCAGAACTAGTACAATAACTCAAAATTCTGTATTAAAACTTTCATTATATGAGGTTTTATCATTAATACGCATCATTAATATCATTTATAACTAGATAAATTGTTTGTCTAATTATTTACCCTTGCAACTAAAAATATGATGGTATACAACAACAATATGTAATCTAAAATTTACATTTTAATTCTTATTTCCTTTTTGACTCGATTACATGGCTAGTATTTGTAATAATAGCAATAGGACCAACAGAAAAAACGATTGAACATTTCTGAATTTAAAATCTTTTTATTTTTAGTAAAAAGGCATTGTGAAATCACTCCCACAAATGTTTTGTTTATATGAATAATATGCTATATTCTAAAAATGATTAACTTTACTGTTGAATTGCGACCTAAAAACAAACGAAATTGTACATATTTTTATTTAAATATAATAATTAAAACTATTTTCACGAAAAAAACTTATCTGATTAGTTGAATTTCCTCATATCCATTTATAATTTTTTTGTTTTTCACGTTAGGGTAAACATGTTTTTCCATACAAAAATATGACTTTTCAATATTAATTCCTCACGCTGTCGCATTAAGCGACCAAAACTATAACTAAAAAATTGCCTTATTATAGGATAATTTTAATAAGAGAATTTTAATTTTAAATATATTACTTATTTACTGAAAAAAATAACAATTAATTTAAAAAAATATATATATTTATAGATAAAACGTAAAAAAAACTACTTCAAAAGTAGGGCCGTAGAAGTAGTTTAAAAGTACTTATTATATGTGATTTTCTATATCCAAAAAAATTTAAAACTAGTGAATTTTTTCCCACTGTCTTATCTTTTTACAGTAGAAAAAAGTACTTTTTTTCACTACTTTTGTACCAAATGAAAGTAGTTCTACGTTTGCTGAGCATTAGTGTGCGATGAATATGGCTTGTAATAGCCCTTTTGGCACGGCGTTACGTATACGTACAGTTTACGAAGACTTTGCAATACAAACTATTCGAAAACTATTCGTAGTGTGATATAAAAAAAACTGTAATTAAACCGTTCGTATACTCCCGTGAAACACAAAGTAAATTTTATGACCGAGTATAGGAACTAAACTTGATTTCGGTCGGGAATGTAAGTCTGTTTTTAGACCGATATAAGACGGTCAGAAAACGTGGATGCTTCCAGTCTTCGACCCGACCCAAAATTTAGGTGAATAACGTATCGGTATAAGACCGTCATTAGTAAACTGGATTTAGACACCATTTCAGTTAGTAATAGAACCTATTCACTGGGTCTAAAAACCTACATTATAAGTCGATAGAAGACCGTCATTAGGGAACTGGATTTAGATGCAATTTCAGTTATTGTTGGAACTCGTTCAGTGGGTCAAAAAACGCACTTTATAAGTCGATAATAAACCGTCATTAGTCAACTGGATTTAGACGCCATTTTAGTTATTGATAGAACCTATATTGAGTGCGTCTAAAAACGCACTTTATAAGTCTAAAGAATACCATTTTACGTAAGCTAGTTTTGGGATGCTGCATTTTAATCGTTATTGGAACAATTAAACTAGTGGATCCTGCATAGGAATTAAGCACGACTTTTAGTGATTAAAAAAAATCCATATATATTCTTGAAATTTGCTAGAAAAACGTATGTCTAAAAACACTACGAAATAATTTCTTGTACTTTGCTAGAAAAACGTATGTCTAAAAACACTTTTGTTTATTGTTTGTATGCTTCTTTTTGACATTTACGTATGTTGTTGTCAATACAAAAATAATTATTTTTTGGTTTGCTAAAAATTTAAATTTGATATATTTATTTGTCTTTAAATATTAAAAATATACAAAAATAAATATAATATAATAACATCTAAATATTTAAATTTTGTTATTTTATTATTATAATTTATTTATTTTTTAATAGTTTTATAAAACCATAAATTTGTTTTTGTAACAGACAATGTGATAGACGATCTACGTTTATCACATAGTCTATTACAAAAAGAAATTTAGTTTTCCGTTGTTTAAATATTGTTCGGCGGTTATGTACAAATTTATTAATCAAATTCATTTTTAGTCGGCAAAGTTCATATACAATAAATAAATGAAAATAAAATAAAACATTGTATGATATGTATTTGTAATTCATAATATCTTTTATTTATTTTAAATATTGCATATTTGTTATCAATTCTATAATAATTTTTTTTATCGACTGGTATGGATGTACTCATAAAATAAATTTTATATAGTGATTTTTTTTGGTATCATGTAAATCCTCCGTGTTTTGAGTTGGTATCATGTAACCTTATTGTAGCAGTTTTAATAATTATTTTTCGTTAGTGATTTTTTTTAATCACTAGATGTCGTGCTTAATTCCTATGCTGATTTCCTATAAATGAAAACATCTATAATGCAAAAATTATTTAAAAAGTATTATTTATTTATGAATAATTTTACTTCAATTTCACATATACATATAGTAATTAATAAGCGTAAATATACTTATTTTATGTTCTTTTGAGGAACTCCTGAACCGCATGCCTTACATCGTCTGGCGTTATTATGGCCTTTGGATTTCTCCGTTTTAAAACGTCCAAGAGGATTTGCAGGATCGTCTTGAATGATGTAAATGTAGTTGTCAAAAAATAAATGATTTGTAGATGTCGACATATAATTTTTAATTAAAAATACATACCCTGATGTGTTAAAATTTTTAAATTCTCGATAAAAATTAAATACACCTAAATGGAGAAAAATATTAAGTTAAAAATATTAAGTTATGGAAATCCTCATAAGAGAAATATGAACTTAATTAATATTATACATGATATTTAAAATAACAAATCACGCCTTTACTCAATCCTTTACCCAAATTACATTTACCCAATCTTTAGTTTTTAAAAATTTAAATTTCACTTAATAAACACTTCACTCCTTTACTTATAAACACTTTAAATACCACAAAAAAAATAATTTTTTTAACCACAGCGTCTACGCTGTTCTTTCTCTAGAAAGAAGTACGTTAAAAATGATTCTAATAAACGAATTCGCCCGTAATACGACTGAAAATAAAATTATATTTTCGGTACACTGGGACCCATTTGAGAACGTTAAAAACCAGTAATTGCAAGCCAGTTTTTTAACCGTCATATAAATCCCGTTATTAGTATTGAATTCAGTCTATATTTGGTTTCAATTCGCCCGTAGTACGACTGAAAATAAAATTATATTTTCGGTACAATGGGACCCATTTGAGAACGTTAAAAACCAGTAATTGTAAGCAAGTCATTTGACCGATAAATAAATTCCATTTTCAGTACCGAATCCAGTCTATAAGTGGTTCTAGTTGGCCTCAAATACGACAGAAAAATCTGTCTAAAATATAAAATAATTTAAAAGTTCGTTGGTAGGTATGGATAAAATAATGTATATGAAAAATTAAATTTTATTTATTTATTTTTTATGTTTAACATTTTTTTGCTTATATAAAGCAGATACGGGGACATCACTCTATATATGAATAAATTAATTTTTCACATAGAAATGACTCTCAATTTGTTTTTAATTTGCACTGAAAGTAGTATTTAGTAATGGAATACTATATACATATTTATGTTGGCGGTGGAGCACGTACAAAACCAAATAAAAGAAACTTTTATTTATTAGCGTTTATTAAATATGAAGAGACTTTATTATATACGGCGTTCACTGAAACCCTATAATATAATAATAATAATTGTAATAAAGTTAAAATAAAGTTTAAGAATAAAATTAATCCAGTAATTTTGAATTAATCAGAAAACGGTAAAATTGCAAGTCAACAACATATGCCGTCTGATGATACATTATTAAATAACCATACCGGTCATAATATAAATAACCATAATAATAATAATTATAATAATCATTAGAAGATATATAAATATTAACATCAGCATCATCTTCAACAACAATAACGTGGACAGCGATACCATTGAAATTAGTTTTTTTTTTATTTTTATTAATTAAGTATTTTTTTTATTATTAAGATTTTAGTTAAGTTTTTAATTAAGTTTTAATTAAGATTCTAGTTAAGATTTGTTTTTTTTATTTTGTTTGTTATATAATATACAGATTATTATTTGGATTTGTTTATAATTTGTTGCTTTTTCCTTTTTTTACTTTATTTGTGAGGGTTTTTGATTTTTTTTTGAATTTTTACTTATATTTTTCTCTTTTGATATTTTCATGTTGATAATGGGATAAACCGTGCCAAAACGGTTGAGAGTGCTGTGGTAAAGTGGGATCTCACAATGTGACATGGTAAGTTGTTCTTCGCCTTGTTCCTCTCCTTCTTATTCCTTTTACCGATTTTCCTTTGTTTCCCTTCCTGCGGTCTAACAAGACTCACTGACGTTTCGGAAAACCCCACGCCCTAACCCTGAGGTTTAGCTGGCCCCAGATGACCGCTCCAAAACATCTCAGCGAGTAAATTCTGCTAACAGTTTCTCCCAACTGTTACAGTGGCGCCCAAACTGCATAGGCTTAACCTAAATATTTTATACTTTCCTAAATTTTTGATTTTTAATTAGTTCAGCAATTTTTTTTCTTGTTGTCTTCATTTGCGCATCCGAATCCCGTTACCGGTTGAATCGGATGCTCGTATTCATATGGTGACTTTCAATATTTTTTTTGTTCTTTATATCTTCTCTATCAGGAGGTTTAATACTGTTGTGTGCAAGTAACCATTCCGGGTTTTTGTTCTCGTTGAATTGGACTACATTTTGCACAGCTGGATAAACTACTCTTGGATGGTGTTATTATTTATGTTACGTAGCGTTGTTTTCCAGTTTATGTTGATTGCGATATTTGTTGTAGTAACATGAATAATATGTGAATTGTAGAGCTTCCAAGAAGGAATCGAGCGCAAAAATTTCTCGTATGATGATGCTTTGTCGTACGATAGACTATTATTTGTTTGTTTCTTGATATCTTTTTGGTAGTTTTATTTTTCCAATCTCTCCCGTTTGCTCCTAGATACTTCCCACAAGGTAGGAAGCAACTTTAAGAACGTCGAAGAGTAAACCATGTCAAGTTGCAGTTTTTGATCGAAACACTTTCTACAACATTCTCAACCTTACCATATATTGTACCTTACAAAGTCAACCAAAATATCCAAATTTATATATAGTAAAATAGTTAAACTTATTTATTTAATAGTTTGTTTACATAATTTAATAATTAATTATCGCGGTTAATAATTAGATATATAGTTTTTAATAATTATTGAGTTCGTAAAGTGTTTTTTTTGTTATTTTTTTTTGTTGCCTTAACATTTGCAATTGTTCAAAAGAAAAAAATGTATATTTTAATGAAAACTCAACTTTGGAGGTGTCCAAGACCGAGTTCTGGGGGTCAGTACCAATAAATCCTATTTCGCGATGTCCGAAAAGCTTTACCAAATATAATTTTCCAGCCTCTTAGAATCATCGTTTTAAAATATATTTCTCTGACCGCAAACGCTTGTATGCTCGATGTGCTGAAGCTGTACTTGATGACCTTTCTGACCCACTTGATAACCGTCCATACGCGTTGGTGGAGATTAAGTGAACCAAAATAAATGGTTTACTGGACAGTGGAGCAACCATTAGTGCTTTGGGTAAAGGAGCTGAAGATTTCATTCTGAAACACAGTCTTTTCCTCCAACCAATATCTACGTTTGTGCAAACCGCCTGTGGTTCGTCACAAGAAGTATTAGGTTATGTAGAGGCTAATGTGTCGTTCAACGGCAAACGGGATTGCATCAAAATTTTTATTGTTCCATCCCTCCAACAATCTTTATATTTAGGATGTGATTTTTGGGAGATTTTTGGTTTAGCTCCAAGGGTGATTGCAGAACTGGAAACAAATCCCATCAGTCAAAAGAAAGATATTACTATGCAAAAACAATATGAATTAACCGGAAGTCAGTGGAAAGTACTCCAAACTATAATGGACCGCTTTTCCAATTTCAAAAGATATGGACTGGGACGCACCCATTTGCTTAGTCATCATATTGACATTGGAGATGCTCAGCCGATCAAGCAAAGGTTTTGTTCTGTATCACCAGCTATACAGACACTTATTTACAAAAAGCTTGACCGGATGCTGGAACTAAATGTAATTGAAGAAAGCCATAGTGCTTGGAGCTCCCCAAAGGCAATTGTGAAAAAGGCAAATGAAAACATTCGCTTATGCTTGGATGCCAGGAAGCTAAACGCAGTTACTTAAGAGGATGCTTACCCGTTGCCCTTGATAGACGGCTTTTTGAGTAGATTGGATCACACAAAATGTATATCGAGTTTAGACCTTAAGGACGCGTTTTGGCAAATCTCACTGGATCCTTAATCACGTGAGACGACGGCATTTACCATTCCGGGACACCCACTATACTAGTTCAAAGTTGTGCCGTTTGGGCTCTGCAATGCACCCCAAACCTTATCGAGGTTGATGAACAAGGTTATTTCTCATCAGCTACACGATCGTGCATTCGTCGAATATCTTGGTCATGTCGTTAGCGAGGGAGGACTTCGTCCCAACCTCGAGAAGGTGAAGGCTATTGTAGAGTGCCCAAAACCGAAAAATGTGTGGCAAGTGAGACGGTTCTTGGGTGTCACGGGATGGTATCGTCGCTTTATCCGGAACTACTCTGCGTTATCTGCTCCCCAGACGGATCTTTTGAAAAAGTGCAGAAAGTTTACTTGGAATACAGCTGCTGACCAGGCGTTCGAGTCATTAAAATCAGCGCTAGTCTCTACTACCGTTTTAGCGACGCCTGATTTTAATAAACGGGTTATCATTTAGTGCGATGCAAGCTCGACGGTTATTAATAACCGAGTATATATCCGTTTGCCTGCTTCAGATACAAATGATTCAATAGAAAAGGATGATCGAGATTTCGTTTCCACTTGTGATATTTCCAATAGTTCTAAAGCTATAAATTACACCAACCGTCCACCGCTTAAATCGCTTAAATCATGTTGGTAATACTGGCATAATAATCGCAGTAGACCAGTTCCCGAAATTTATCATTACTCGGGCCATCCGTCAGGCTACTGCTCAGAAAGTTGTTAAATTTTTTGAGAAAAACATCTTTTTGCTTTTTGGGGTAACAGAAACAATCGTATCTGATAATGGTAAACAATTCGAGTCAAAAATACTCAGTCAGCTACTCGCCAAATATGATGTTCAGCACATATTTACCGTAAAATATTCACCCCATGCTAACGCCTCTGAACGTGTTAATCGGACTTTATTAGCATCTCTCAGAGCCTATATCAAGGACGATCAACGGACGTATACATTTAGACGAAGTTACCCACGCATTGCGGACTGTAATTAACGAGTCTACACATTACCCACCTTACTTTCTTGTGTTTGGTAATCATCCAATCATATGCATGGTTCACCATATTCCCTTTTGAAGGAGGTATACCAGGCTGGAGGGAATTATCTATCAATAGAACAGAAGCCTGAGGACCTTTATTGTTTGTCCTATATTATTCAAAAGCATCTCCAGAATGCAGAACCTAAGACGTACCATTCGTACAACTTTCGCAGTTGGCCCGCTAAATATAAAATTGGTCAAACCAAAGTTGTGAAGAACTTTACTCAAAGCAAAACAATAGCACACTTTTCAGCTAAACTAGCGCCAAAGCACCAAAAGTGTGTTATTACACGTTTAGTAGGGAACGTGTCATGCGAAGTTTCTGAATGGTAACTCTTTAGTTATTTATTATTTCAAAGATATTAAACTTTAAACGCAACAGTATTTTTTTTCTCTTTTTTTCTTTTTGGCCCGGCTTTGAGACATCTCCTGGGTGTAAGTTGTCCACACGATTCTAACATCCGGCATCAGCCGACCGTTCCAGGTTGTTTGGGAATCAGGCGTGGCATTCCTGAACTATTTATTTTTATTTTATTTTACTGCAAGTTGTCAAAGGCGGGAAAATAGAGTTTTTTAGAATAGTTACCGTACAGTCGTTGAATAGTGTTTAACCTGGTAAGAACTGGAATAGAATCAAATAAAAGCAAAAAAAAAAACAAATTGAAAATTTAAAAATAGTTTCGAGTAAATTAGTGTTATAAATTTAAATTAAGTGATAAATTAGTGAATTTTAAACCAAAAATATGTATGGGGCTATTTGAACTTTGTAAAGAGTAAAATTAAAAAAACTTAGAATTGGTGATACATATTATCAGTGAATTGTGATATGTAATATCTGTAAATTGTGGGAACGGATTTTAAAATTATCCTCTGGTCGAATTTAATATTATACTAAACAAAAAGAATATACGTGTTTTTTACAACGGGTAGATTACCCGCAACCGATGGAACCAATTCATTTGTATGTGCATATTAAACGCACGATCTAAATAATTATCAGATACGAAACCATATAATAATAATTGTAATAAAGTTAATAATAAAATTAATCCAGTAATTTTGAATTAATCAGAAAACGGTAAAATTGCAAGTCAACAACATATGCCGTCTGATGATTCATTATTAAATAACCATAACGGTCATAATATAAATAACCATAATAATAATAATTATAATAATCATTAGAAGATATCATATAAATATTAACATCAGCATCATCTTCAACAACAACAACGTGGAGCGATACCATTGAAATTAGTTAAGTTTTTTTTTTATTAATTAAGTATTTTTTATTATTATTAAGATTTTAGTTAAGTTTTAATTAAGATTCTAGTTACGATTTGTTTTTTGTTTTTTTTTTTATTTTGTTTGTTTTATAATACAGATTATTATTTGGATTTGTTTATAATTTGTTGCTTTTTCCTTCTTTTACTTTGGTTTATTTGTGAGGGTTTTTGATTTCTTTTGAATTTTTACTTATATTTTTCTCTTTTGATATCTTCATATTGATAATGGAATAAACCGTGCCAAACCGTGCTCTTCTTATTCCTTTTACCGATTTTCCTTTGTTTCCCTTCCTGCGGTCTAACAAGACTCGCAACTTCTTTTCGGAAAACCCCACGCCCTAACCCTGAGTTTTACCTGGCCTCAGAAACCTCTCAGCGAGTAAGTTCTGCTAACAGTTTCTCCCAAATGTTAGAATATCTAAGGGGCGCTTTGACCATTAACATTTGTATATAGTGAGTCTTTCTATAAAGGCGGTTTTTTGTCAAAATTCTCTTTTAAGAAGCCTCAATTTCTTTAAAGAAGCCTCCATGTTCTCGCCGTACGTAGATACCATATTAAAAATGTAACACATTGACTGTATTAGATGGGCAAAAATCCATATGAAATTTTTTTAAAAATTTTGTTTTGAATGTTTTTAAATAACCCACACTACCATGACGTCATATAAATTTAATATTATTGCATATTATAACACTGGTAGTGAGAGCGTATTATTTTATATACTCTATTTTCGAAATATAAAAACAAACAGGTAGGTTAGGTAGGTTAGGTTAGGTTTAATTAGATGTCATTCAGGGAGGTGGCATAGACATTAAACAGGTTCGTAGCCCTACCACATCGAATTTTCTTCTCCACCTCTCGCTACTGGAACCAATTCGAGCTCGGGAAACTTAAGCATGTACAGAGCCAGGCTAGGACAGGTGCAGAAAAAGTGAGGAATAGTTTGCTCCTCCTCTTCATCCATACAACCACGACAGTAATCATGAGAGAGAACACTAAGTCTACTTGCATGCTTATCAATGAGACAGTGTCCAGTGATGACACCCACAATTTTACCAATACTACAACGCTTCGTAGATATTAGTTGGTTAGACCTAACTAAGTCGAGTCAGGCCAACTAGGCCAAATCTGCCACGTGATGACGCATGAGTTATGCTTTGACTACCTTTCATTTGTGATTTTGTATGCTTCTTCCTTAAGAAGTAGCTCACACGTAGAAAGTGGTACCCCGCCAATGTCAGCCTTACTAGGTAATATGCTACAGGAGGTACCTAGTCTAGGGTGTCCATTTAATATTCCCCGTTATGTTAAAATGCCCCGGCACTTTTACTCATGAAAGATGGATGTTGATGCGTTCAGCCATCTCGTTAAGAGATGAGAGACAATTCCGGGCTACTTTCGACGTAAGGATGCCTGATTGTAGTAAGATGGATGTTGAAGTGTTCAGCCATTTCGTTAAGAGATGAAAGACAGTTCCGGGCTACTTTCGACGTAATAAAGCCTGATTGTAGGACCTTAATTGCAGCCTGACTGCCCGTAAAAATGCCAATATCCCTTACAGATATTACATTATACTTCATTCAATCTACGTTCACCTTAATTGCAATGAGCTCTGCTTGGAAAACACTACAGTGATCAGGAAGGCGAAAAGAGAGGTTTAGATTTAATTCCTTGAAAAGAACCCCACAGCCAGCTTTACCATCCATCCTCAACCCATTCGTGAAAAAATTCATCGCATCTGGCTTCATAACTGCTTGACTCGCCTAGTCCTTTCTGGAGGGAATATCAGTTATAAATTTAGTCTCGAGGTAGGATGACGGAATGTATAGTCGATTGATTTGAGAACTCTTTTATTATTTAGAATACACGAGTGTCCCTTAGTATTGCAGGTCCACAGGAAAATTGATATGACCTTAGCAGCTGTACATGCAGCCATCTGTTTAGCTAAAATATCAAGAAGGATAAGATGAAAGAGAACCTCCAGTTATTGAGTAGAAGTGCTCCTAAGTGCACCACTAATACCCAGGGTGGCAGTTCGTACTTACAGCTGGCCACCAAACTGAGACTCCGTACATTAGAACAGGTCTAACTACAGAGGTATAAAGCCAGTGTACGATATATGGACTAAGCCCCCATCTTTTCCAAAATACAGTAGTTTTCTTTACTCTTTCCAAAATATTAGGCTTCCAATTCAGTTTGTTGTCCAAAATAAGACCCAAGAATTTTACTTTGTCAATTATCAGTGATTTTCAAACCAACTCGTAAGCGTGCTGAGATGCAGATAGCTTAACCGGCTCGATTGAGCCTCTAATATAAGCTTCTATTTGTCTCTCCAGAATTTTTAACAAATAAGAAGATAAGCTAATTGGCCTAAGGTATTTCGGATCGCAGTGAGAGCGTTTTCCAGCCTTAGGTATGTGAAAATAACATTTACTTCAGTCCATTTTTTTGGAATGTGACATAGTTCCAGGCTACTTTTGAAAATCACTTCAAGCCAGGGAACCGTTAAATCAGAGGTCTGTTGAATGTCGGCTGGGATAATGCCATCAGAACCTGATAACTTAAACGGCTTAACACTGTTTGCTGACCCCAGGATGTTCATCCTGGTGACAATCTTCCCAGCGAGCCTAAAAGCTGTGTTCACCCTTGGCAGATCAAGCGAAGACTCGTAACAGCTCGAAAAGTGTGCTTCCAGTAGAAGATCCAGATCCGTTGTAGTCCACACACCATCCGGTCATTGAAGATAACTTGCAATGGCAGGACAAGTTGATAAAACCTTACGTAGCCTAGCTGCCGCAGAAGATTCCTGTATATTTTACCAGAATTGCCTCCAGGATTTGATTTTGGCATTCCTTAATTTATATTTATAAGGTTTGATGACTTCCATATAGGAGTCCCAGTCCGCTTCATGTTTAGTTCTCTTCGCAATTTTGAAGGGACTCTTGCATTCCAGACGCATTACTTTGTAGTTCCTTAGACCACCACAGTGGGTGAGATTAATCCTTAGGCATGCTGTGAGGACACAAACATAAAATAGCTTCATTGAGAGAATCAGGAACCACAACAGATAAAAATTTATCTAGAATAGCTCTAAAGGTATCCCAGTTGGTTTTCCTCCTGTTTCTAAAGATAAGAGTCGTAGAGTACTTTATGTCCACTCCATATTGCAGATAACAATGGTCAGAAAAGAAGTGTTCATCAGACACCTTCCAATTTATTAACTTATTTGACAAGAAGTTTGAGACAAGGGGTGATGTCCAAAACTTCCTGTCTATTGTTAGTAATAAAAGTAGTCTTACAACCTATGTTACAGATAAATAGGTTAGTACCAAGAATATAATCGAATAGTAACTCACTTCTTTCATTTATGTCGGAACTTCCCCAGATCGTATGGTGTGAATTCGCATCACACCCAAGGATGGCCCCAATTTTGCGTACCTGCGCAATCGCCATTAAGTCGCGCATGTTAGCCGGAGAAACGATTTCTCCATCATGCGGTAAGTATGCTGCTACAAGCCAGAGGTTTTTGCTGTTGACCTCAATGCTAACTGCTATCACATTTACATCGCTGTAACCGGAAAGCAGAAAAATCTTAAGTTTGTTCTTAAAGGTTTATTTACAGTATCTTAAGCATCCTGCTTAAGATCATCACTCTTCTCGTTGACTTCTTAATTCCCAGAATCAGAAGACTCTAGGGATCCACAGCTGAGTGACTTCATTGACCTACCCTTTGATCTATCCTCGACTGATAAAGGTGTCCCTGACATATAGCCTCATCTTTCTTATAAAGTTTAAGCGGTACAGAGCCAAAACCGTAGCTTATAGTGCCACCAGTCTTAACCAGCTCCGCCAGCGATTCTTTATTGACAATGATCACAACAGATCTAAAGTCGTTCTTAACCTCCTCCACCTTGGCAATCTTCAATTGTGGGAAGGTAGCTCCGGGTTGCCAATCCTTATCTATTCCAGAACCTCTGTGGTATCACAAAGCTCAGCCGAAATCCACGCATGAGCCGTGAGCGACAAGAAGGGACAACCCCAGGGTTCACCACATAATGGAAGGAAGCGGATAAAACCCTTTCCACCTTCCTCCAATCAGCAGGAGCGATACTTTCATCCTTCTTTGCCGCATCAATAACAGCTACTACAAGCGGGTCCTTCAAAACCTCGCTAAAAGATGTAATTGTAGTTGCCTGCAATTTAGATCTTTTAACGTCCTTAGGAAATTCTTCCTTAGATCTCTGTCGTTTCGACGTGGACCTCTCAGTAGAACCTCCTGGCATAGACTGCATTGAGCCCGTAGCCCTTTTGGCCCAATGTCTTTGCCAGTTCTACTGGGTGACGGAATTCTCTCTAGCTTTTTTAAGGTTTTCCATGATTTCATCCTTGCATTATAGGAAGGTTTGGAGGGACCTGCATCATTTCCGCATATGTCCATCTTCCGTTCATTCTTGAGACAGGGCCTAAAGACCCATTTCTATTTTTCTATGTTAACCGGTTTTATGCGAGAACCGGTTTTATGAACAACCGTTTGTTGTTGATTTATTATTTTCGTTCAATGTATCCATATTTCGTCCCACGAGTAGCGGAGAAAGAAGGTCCGTCCTTGCAGAGATCCGTAATACAAGGATAAGGCTAAATACATCTGGAGAACGCTAGAGGCTCCGTTTGGGACTGAGCTATATGAAAAGGACCCCCTCCCAACCAGGTTGCTTATCAGCACGGGTCGCGTAACTCCTTAACCCGGCCCTTATTTTATAGTGCTAACACTCGCATCTAATATTTCCCCGACCGAGGTCGTTGCCCAAATGGTACCACGTGGATGTATATTAGACACATTTCGGGTTTAGGTTGCTTTTTTTTAATTTTGCCTTTATTTAGGTTGTTGTTTTTTTAATTTTAACTACACTGTATTTACAATCGCATGTAAACGTAACATAATCTCACAAATACATTTAACAGGTTACATTTGCTCATTTTTTTACAGTTTAAGTATGAGTTCATTTGGGCTTCCTATAAGGAATTGAAGACGGCTTTGCCAAAACCACAAACAACAAAAATTAAATAATAATAAGAACAACTACTTTATTGTCACTTTGCATGAGTTTATATTTCGTTTATACGTAATTTCAAAACACCCTACAAATGTTCGTTTTGTTTTGTTATATTTGACTGTGAGTGCATTTTATATACTCTTTTTTTGCATTAATACGTTTCTAATACGTTTCTAAAAATGTACCGTTTGTTTTAGTGTGTCTGTCAATAAGCCTTTCAGCACGGCTTGTATAAACATGTGTGCTGGTTTTACTTAGTGTGCTATAAAAAAACTGTATGTAAACCGTTCGTACACTTTTTATGTATACATTTTTGAGCCAGGACAAAACCCTCTGTATTACAAGCCGTCTTCTAAATTTCGTTGACACTGACAAACAAAACCGATATGAAAAGTTGCGTGTAGTAGTGCTATCGAGAAAAGAAATGTTTTTTCTCATGTGATCTGTTTCTATAGTATACGAATATTTATTTTATTTTACACTATATTCGACACGTTTTTTACTTAAAATGTATTCTTACGTTCAAATGATTAGATAGCATTAGTATGCGATGAATAAGGTTGATAATAAAAAGAAAAAGAGGGTTTTCATACAAGCCGTCATTGCATACTCCTAGTGTTTAATCGGACAAAAATGATAAAAAATATCGCGATATATTTTGTCACTTTTGGCATATAACGCACTCATTTATCATACAAAAAAATCAAGAATTTTTGTTGTTTTTTTTTGGTTACAGCTGTCAATGTTATATTTGAATTGTCAAAATATTTCGTTACCGTTGTTGTGATTTTATGGAAATATTATTATTATTTTAATAATTTAAGTTTTTTTTATGTTTAACAGTTAACATATACGAGCACAGAGGTGCGATTATGTAAGCATTCCGAGTTTCGAGTTTCGACAACATGGCCGATATTATTCAAAAACTTTATTTGACGTGTCGAAATTGCGACAAGTTGTAGTTGTTTTACTCTAATACTTTTTAGGTTATCGACATATTTCGACATGTTTTGACATGTCGAAAGTCGCAACTCAAAGCTCGAAATGCTTACATAATCGCACCACAGATAATAATTTTGTGTTTAAATAAATTAAATAATTTGAAAATGTGAACAAGACACTCCACCAAAATTTTGATTAAGGCATTTGACAAATACGTTGTTTGTACATATGCCATATTGTCCATGTGTCATATGCCTTAAGAAGTCGTCCTCATAGAGTTATAACCGACGTCAACTATAAAAACTAAACTAGAAGTATTGTTATTTATATTCACGAACGATTAATAAAACTAAACGTCAAAAACTAAACTAGAAATTTTATTTATATTCACAAACTATTGATAAAATTTATCGTCAATAACTAAACTGTAAATTTATTATTACATATATTAACGTATAATTAAATACTTTAAAATTAGAATAATTTTTCCACCTAAAGATTAAAAATTAGTCAAATTTAATCTAAGCATCGATGAACAATCGCTTTTATTGTTTTTCAACATACGTGTCAAAATAAAGTTGTTATGACATTTAAAACCAATGAATCATTTTATTTTCAGTATGAACAAGGAGTAGTAGTTTGCGAGTACGAAAAATTGAATATGGCTTGTATAATAGAGAGGGTTTTGATCAAAACCAAACAAATTTTTATACAAGCCGTGCTGTAAATTTTGTTGAGAGATATACTAATACAAACGGTCCGCTTCAAAATATGTATAAGTCCAGAAAACGTTTATAAACGTACACTGCACTCACACCAAAGCCATCTTTAAACTCTTTTGAGGAGTCTGCATGTTCCCGCCGTACGCAGATACCATATTAAAATTGTAACCTGTTGTTGTGTCTGGTTGAGTTGCATTGGAGTTAGTAATATCAGCTTACTTCAAGGCAATATATTTCGATTTCCGACATTCCGATTTGGATTCTTAACCTCGAAACAACACGTGAAAATAGTAATGTGTAAAAGAAATGTAATAAATAAATAAGTAAATAAATAGAAAATATATATGTCTATACAGAGAGTTTTGTTGTGTACCTAAAGATATAACAAGTGGCGACGAGGATGGGATACGTTTCATCAAAATCATAACACAAGTAACCCAGGGACTTCAGGTATAGGAATAAATGTTAATACAAATAAAAATATGAATTTAAATTTAGACAATAAGATTGCATGTTATCGATGTGGAAATGAATCACACTTAGCAAATAAATGTCGTCATGCTAATTCCGTTTGTTCATATTGTAATAAACGAGGACATTTAAAACTAGTGTGCCTCAAGGCCAAATCGAAAAATAAAATTAGTACAAATTTTATCGCTGATGATGAAGATGAAAATTTTAATAATGATTTTATGATTAACAATGACATTCAGATCGAAGAATTATGTAACATAGACTATGGAAAAGAAGGGAGATCTAAAGTTTGGTTGACCGTTAACGTTAACCATAAGGACATTAAGTTTGAAATTGATAGTGGGTCCCCGGTATCATTAATTAGTTTTAAAGATGCGTTAAAATATTTTCAAAACATAGATTTAAAAAAATCCGATACGGAACTAACGAGTTATTGTAATAATAAAATAAAAATTTTCGGTTATATGGACACCGTGGTAAATTCTAATAGGGGAAATCAAGTTTTAAAATTATACGTGGTGGATTCAAATAAACACCCGCTTTTAGGTCGGGAATGGTTGCGAAATTTAAATTTAAATTGGAATCAGGTTTTAGGAAATACAGAAATTAACAAGATTGATGACTGTTGTATGCAAGATACTTCTAAAAAATTACAAGAAATGTTAGAAAACTATAAAAATTTATTTGCGGAAAATTTAGGACATATTTTAGGGATTCAAGCAAAAATTAATATACAACCAAATGCGAAACCAGTTTTCATACGGGCTAGGTCAGTACAATTTGCAGTAAGGGAAGCAGTCGAGCGAGAGTTAGAAGAATTAGTAGAAAACGGGATTTTAGTAAAAGTGGATAGTAGTAGATGGGCTACTCCCATTGTACCTATTCCAAAATTAGGGGGTAAAGTGAGGATTTGTGGAGATTACAAAATAACTGTAAACCCAAATCTTATAGTAGACGAACATCCATTACCTAAGATAGAAGAACTTTTTTCGTCCATGGCTGGCGGAAAGAAGTTTTCTAAAATAGACTTAACGAAAGCGTATTTACAATTAGAAGTTGCGGAGGCTGATAGAGAAATATTGACTTTGAATACGCATAAAGGGTTATATCAGCCTCAGCGGTTGATGTATGGTATAGCTTCAGCTCCAGCAATATGGCAACGGGAAATAGAAAAAATGTTAACAGGAATTCCCGGAATATCAATATTTTTAGACGACATAAATATTACGGGACCTAGTGATGAAACTCATTTAGAAAGATTAAATGAAGTACTTAATAGATTAAATAAATTAAATATAAGAATAAATAAAGACAAATGCAAATTTTTCGCAGACAGTATAGAATATTGTGAGTGCATGAGTGCGTTATATGCATGAGTGCATATAACGCACTCATTTATCATACAAAAAAATCAAGAATTTTTGTTGTTTTTTTTTGGTTACAGCTGTCAATGTTATATTTGAATTGTCAAAATATTTCGTTACCGTTGTTGTGATTTTATGGAAATATTATTATTATTTTAATAATTTAAGTTTTTTTTATGTTTAACAGTTAACATATACGAGCACAGAGGTGCGATTATGTAAGCATTCCGAGTTTCGAGTTTCGACAACATGGCCGATATTATTCAAAAACTTTATTTGACGTGTCGAAATTGCGACAAGTTGTAGTTGTTTTACTCTAATACTTTTTAGGTTATCGACATATTTCGACATGTTTTGACATGTCGAAAGTCGCAACTCAAAGCTCGAAATGCTTACATAATCGCACCACAGATAATAATTTTGTGTTTAAATAAATTAAATAATTTGAAAATGTGAACAAGACACTCCACCAAAATTTTGATTAAGGCATTTGACAAATACGTTGTTTGTACATATGCCATATTGTCCATGTGTCATATGCCTTAAGAAGTCGTCCTCATAGAGTTATAACCGACGTCAACTATAAAAACTAAACTAGAAGTATTGTTATTTATATTCACGAACGATTAATAAAACTAAACGTCAAAAACTAAACTAGAAATTTTATTTATATTCACAAACTATTGATAAAATTTATCGTCAATAACTAAACTGTAAATTTATTATTACATATATTAACGTATAATTAAATACTTTAAAATTAGAATAATTTTTCCACCTAAAGATTAAAAATTAGTCAAATTTAATCTAAGCATCGATGAACAATCGCTTTTATTGTTTTTCAACATACGTGTCAAAATAAAGTTGTTATGACATTTAAAACCAATGAATCATTTTATTTTCAGTATGAACAAGGAGTAGTAGTTTGCGAGTACGAAAAATTGAATATGGCTTGTAAATAGAGAGGGTTTTGATCAAAACCAAACAAATTTTTATACAAGCCGTGCTGTAAATTTTGTTGAGAGATATACTAATACAAACGGTCCGCTTCAAAATATGTATAAGTCCAGAAAACGTTTATAAACGTACACTGCACTCACACCAAAGCCATCTTTGAACTCTTTTGAGGAGTCTGCATGTTCCCGCCGTACGCAGATACCATATTAAAATTGTAACCTGTTGTTGTGTCTGGTTGAGTTGCATTGGAGTTAGTAATATCAGCTTACTTCAAGGCAATATATTTCGATTTCCGACATTCCGATTTGGATTCTTAACCTCGAAACAACACGTGAAAATAGTAATGTGTAAAAGAAATGTAATAAATAAATAAGTAAATAAATAGAAAATATATATGTCTATACAGAGAGTTTTGTTGTGTACCTAAAGATATAACAAGTGGCGACGAGGATGGGATACGTTTCATCAAAATCATAACACAAGTAACCCAGGGACTTCAGGTATAGGAATAAATGTTAATACAAATAAAAATATGAATTTAAATTTAGACAATAAGATTGCATGTTATCGATGTGGAAATGAATCACACTTAGCAAATAAATGTCGTCATTCTAATTCCGTTTGTTCATATTGTAATAAACGAGGACATTTAAAACTAGTGTGCCTCAAGGCCAAATCGAAAAATAAAATTAGTACAAATTTTATCGCTGATGATGAAGATGAAAATTTTAATAATGATTTTATGATTAACAATGACATTCAGATCGAAGAATTATGTAACATAGACTATGGAAAAGAAGGGAGATCTAAAGTTTGGTTGACCGTTAACGTTAACCATAAGGACATTAAGTTTGAAATTGATAGTGGGTCCCCGGTATCATTAATTAGTTTTAAAGATGCGTTAAAATATTTTCAAAACATAGATTTAAAAAAATCCGATACGGAACTAACGAGTTATTGTAATAATAAAATAAAAATTTTCGGTTATATGGACACCGTGGTAAATTCTAATAGGGGAAATCAAGTTTTAAAATTATACGTGGTGGATTCAAATAAACACCCGCTTTTAGGTCGGGAATGGTTGCGAAATTTAAATTTAAATTGGAATCAGGTTTTAGGAAATACAGAAATTAACAAGATTGATGACTGTTGTATGCAAGATACTTCTAAAAAATTACAAGAAATGTTAGAAAACTATAAAAATTTATTTGCGGAAAATTTAGGACATATTTTAGGGATTCAAGCAAAAATTAATATACAACCAAATGCGAAACCAGTTTTCATACGGGCTAGGTCAGTACAATTTGCAGTAAGGGAAGCAGTCGAGCGAGAGTTAGAAGAATTAGTAGAAAACGGGATTTTAGTAAAAGTGGATAGTAGTAGATGGGCTACTCCCATTGTACCTATTCCAAAATTAGGGGGTAAAGTGAGGATTTGTGGAGATTACAAAATAACTGTAAACCCAAATCTTATAGTAGACGAACATCCATTACCTAAGATAGAAGAACTTTTTTCGTCCATGGCTGGCGGAAAGAAGTTTTCTAAAATAGACTTAACGAAAGCGTATTTACAATTAGAAGTTGCGGAGGCTGATAGAGAAATATTGACTTTGAATACGCATAAAGGGTTATATCAGCCTCAGCGGTTGATGTATGGTATAGCTTCAGCTCCAGCAATATGGCAACGGGAAATAGAAAAAATGTTAACAGGAATTCCCGGAATATCAATATTTTTAGACGACATAAATATTACGGGACCTAGTGATGAAACTCATTTAGAAAGATTAAATGAAGTACTTAATAGATTAAATAAATTAAATATAAGAATAAATAAAGACAAATGCAAATTTTTCGCAGACAGTATAGAATATTGTGGTTATGTGGTAGATGAATTTGGAATACATAAAATGAAAAAGAAAATAGATGCAATTGCTAATATGCCTGAACCAAAAAACAAAGACGAAGTACGCGCTTTTGTAGGGTTAATAAATTATTACGGCAGATTTTTTGATAATTTGAGTACGGTTTTGTATCCAATTAATAATTTACTCAAGAACGATGTTGTGTTTGATTGGGACGAAGAGTGCAAAGATGCTTTTTCGAAAATTAAAATAGAAATGCAACCAGATAAGTGTTTAACGCATTATGACCCACAATTGCCTCTGATACTTGCCACAGATGCATCACAGTACGGAGTGAACGCTGTGTTAAGTCATAAATTTAAAGATGGAACGGAGAAACCAATCCAATATGCCTCACAAACACTAAACAAAACACAACAACGCTATCCACATATAGATAAAGAGGCTTATGCGATTATTTTTGGAATTCGTAAATTTTTTCAATACCTATACGGTAGAAAATTTATTTTAATAACGGATAATAAGCCGCTTTCCCAAATTTTATCACCTAAAAAAGGTTTACCGACTATGTCTGCAATGCGTATGCAACACTACGCAATTTTTTTACAAGGCTTCGAGTATAGCATTTGTTTTCGAAATACTAAAGAGCATGCGAATGCAGATGCATTTTCAAGATTACCGACGAATGACCAATGCAAAGAAATTGCAGAACCGGATTTATTACAAATAAACCAGATTGAAACTTTACCATTAACATTTAAAGAACTGGGTTTAGCTACAATGTCGGATAAAAAGGTAAAACACCTCATTGATGGAATAAAAAACGGTCGTGTAGTAGACCACTGCTATAGTTTTGGAATTGACCAAACTGAATTCACATTACAAGATAATTGTCTATTACGAGGCATAAGAGTTTATATACCTCCGTCTTTACGTATACGTGTGTTAAATGAGCTACATTCAGGCCATTTTGGTATGACAAGAATGAAATCGTTAGCTAGAGCATACTGCTGGTGGACAAACATCGATCGGGATATAGAAGAGATGGTAAAAAATTGTACAGATTGTCAATTACATAAAGATAATCCAATTAAAGTACCAATACATACATGGGAAGCACCAAAAGCTCCTTTTCAACGCGTACACGTTGATTTTGCAGGACCATTTCTAAATAAATACTTTCTAATTTACGTTGAAGCATACTCGAAATGGCCCGAAGTTCATATTCTTTCAAACATTACGACTACTACTACAATAAGTCACTTACGTCAAATATTTAGTGCACATGGAATACCATGCATCTTAGTTACAGATAGGGGTTCGCAATTTACATCTTTAGAATTTCAAGAGTTCTTACAGAATAATGGAATAGTACACCGTATGGGAGCTCCTTATCACCCTTCAACTAACGGACAAGCAGAGCGTACCATTCAAACAATTAAATCAAAGTTAGGAACACTGAAAGGTGAACAAGGGTCACTTGAAAAGGAGCTGTGCAACATATTGTTAATTTATCGGAAGACTTTACATCCTTCCACAGGAAAATCTCCTTCTATGATAGTTTACGGGAGACAAATTAGATCTCGAATAGACTTAATGATTCCTCAAAAAACAGCGGGGGAAGAGGTGTCGGTTTCAAATAAAAAAATTAAAAGTTTTAATATAGGGCAAAGAGTTGCTTGTAGAGAATACTTGGATAAACAATGTAAATGGAAATTCGGTACGGTTATACAAAAAATTGGGTTATTACATTACCTGATAGAATTAGATGATGGACGAAATTGGAAACGCCATGTAGATCAGATGAACAGTATAGGAAAAGACGTTAGAGATGGCAGGGATAATATAGAGGATATAGTTGTTGATAACAATGTCGCATCTTCAGTAGGGGTTGATACAACGGGTAACGACATTAGTAGAGAGAACAATAATGATAAAACAGTTATGGTTGAAGATACTTTAATCGAGAATAGTGTTTCACAAAGCCCAGGAAAAGCTTTAACAAGTAATACAGATTCAAATATAGAAAATAGGATACCGGAACCTAGGCGATCCAATAGAATTCGAAAACCTCCTGTTAAATTAAATATATAAAAAAAATATATATATATATGTTTATATATATATATATATATATATATATATATATTATATATATATATATATATATATATATATATATATATATATATATATATATATATATATATATTATGTAGTAAGCATGTATGTAATTTTAAGTTGATATGTATGTCATTATACATATAAGATGGAATTATATCTTTTAAGTTTATAATGGATTTTGTGAACATGTTGTGGGGAGGAAGAGTTGTTGTGTCTGGTTGAGCTGCATTGGAGTTGGTAATATCAGCTTACTTCAAGGCAATATATTTCGATTTCCGACATTCCGATTTGGATTCTTAACCTCGAAACAACACGTGAAAATAGTAATGTGTAAAAGAAATGTAATAAATAAATAAGTAAATAAATAGAAAATATATATGTCTATACAGAGAGTTTTGTTGTTTACCTAAAGATATAACACCTGTTGACTGTGTTAGTGCAACAAAAATCTATAAAAAAAACATTATTAATTTTGTTTTAAATGGTTTTAAATAACCCGCACTACTATAACGTCATATAAATTTGAGCATAATATAATACTTGTAGTGAGAGCGTAATATTTTATTTTCTCTTTTTTTATTTCCTATTATATCCTATAATGTTAATTTTTTCTACACTGTATTCACAATCGTATATAAAACGATGACATAGGCCGTGTTTTTTTTTTTTGATATCGGAGAAATCGGAGAGATCAGAGAGATTATTTATCGGATATATCTGATAATTTTTTTCTCCGATTTTTATCTGTCAGATCGAAAAAAATATTTTTTGTGTTTTTCTTAGTATCAGAAATAATAAATTATTTTATGAATTTCAGCATTAAACTCCCTAAATTATAGTTTTATTTGTCACCTGGTAGCTCAACATTAATCGGAGTCACCATTTTAGAATTTACTAAAAAATATAAAATAATCTGTACATTTTTTCAGAGTAAAAAGATCGTATCCGATAATTATCGGAGCGTAAAAAAAAACGACACAGAGAGATAATTTTTTTCTCGGATATTAAAAAAAAAACGCATATCTGAAAATTTGACAGTAAATTTATCTCTCCGATTTCTCCGATATCAAAAAAAACACGGCCATAATCTCACAAATCCATCTAATAGGTTGCATTTTTCTAATTTTTTTACAGCTTATATATGAATACATTTGGGCTAAGGGATTAAAGACGGCTTTTACTCATACTCAAATATAACAACACAAAACGAACATTTATAATGTGTATTTATTGTGGTTTAAAATTATAAACAGAACCAAAAATTCCTATAGTGTACAAGCCCGATTGTCACCAATATTTTTTCATTTTCTTGTCCATCTGTACTTGAAACTATTGGTAATCGGTACACTATAAAATTTTAGTTAAAAAAACAAACAATTTCTATGCTATTTTCGCACCAACTTAATCAAGTATAAATGGGTAAATGGGAAAAGTATTTGCGTACTCGATGCAACCATCAGGTTTGTAATTCATTCGTGTTGGTTTTGACAGAACCCTCTATATTACAAGCCGTATTGAGATTTTCGTTAACACATATTATCATGTATTTTTAAAATGTATTATAAAATATATACTTTAGACGTATTGTTAACTATCCAAACTCCATATAAATAAAATAAAAATAATTGTAAACGCACGCGCATTATTTGATTTAATTGTTTGTTTTACACAATATTCGCTATCATATCCCGACACGATTTTCTACTTACAATACAATCAAAGTATATATTTTAGTACAAAATGAGTAACAAAACAATATGGCTTGTAATTTCGATGGTTCTGATCATAAACGAAATAAAAACTTTTTTACTGTACCTTTTTATGTCTTTTGACACTAATTCACCTACTCCTAGTGTACTTTTTGTATATCATATGCATTTGTACAGTACGGTTTGTATAATTATCAGAACCATTTATATTATAAGCCGTTTTGTTTGCTATACAAAAATGTATATTTTTATAGTATTGTAAGTAGAAAATCGTGTCGGGATATGATAGCGAATATTGTGTAAAAGAAATAAACAATTAAATTAAATAATGGGCGTGCGTTTATAATTAGTTTTTTTTTATATGGGTTTTGATCGAAACCCTCTGTATTATACAAGCCGTCTTGTAATTTTTTTAGACACAGTAAACAAAATCTTTATACACAATTGAGTGTATTGGTGCTATGAAAATCCATACCAAAAAATGTTTAATTTTCTCATTCCTACTACCACTATTAAACATTTTTATCTCTAAGTTACGCACACTATTTAATGTGTATGAGATAACATCAATTTTGCCTTTTACATTTTTTTAAACACTTTTCACTCTCTTTTGTTTTATGGTATGGAAATGTTTATTTTATTTTACACTAGATTCTAAATCATATATCGACACGTTTTTTAGTTCCAATACATTCTCATGTGTATATAATTATATAGCATGAGTATGCAATGAATACAGCTTGTAGTAAAGAGGGTTTTGGTTTTGATACACTCCTACTATACACTCCTACGGTATTCTTGCACCAATATGCGCTAAAGAAAATTTCAATACGGCTTGTAATATAGATGGTTCTGATATTTATTGTTGTTTTTGTATATATACATACTCTATAGAATATATTCGCATTTCGTAATTCGTATATGATCGCACAATCAGCCATTTTGCATTTAATTTTATTCAAGTTAAATCATCCTAACCGTGCGCGGTATTATTGTTTGGTGCTTTTTATTCACAGAAATTTAAAAAAAATGATAATTGCTTCTGCATATTATGTGTTAGGTAAGAAAAATTATATATTGCCTTATATTTTTACTAACTCTTTTAATATTTTTGGGGGTCGTAGGCGTAAAGTTTATGCCTAGATGGCACATAAATGTAACGTATTCAGTTGTAAATGCTACGCTTTTACGTACACATTACGAAAACTTCTATTTACACTAATCCATATATGTATAAAGATCTTCGTAAATTAGTTTCAATTCTCTCATGACAAATGTTTCATTTCTTCGTAAACTGTACGTAACTGTAACGCCGTGCCTATAGGGTTAATCCAATTTATCTTCAAACACAAATAATTAGTTTTATATATCGGAAAATATATGAATATATCCATATATAGTGAACTCAACTTTAAAACTTGATCGAGTCGAGTTAACTACAAGATAAATAATTCGACTCCGTTTATATAGTGAGACAAGATAACCTGGGTTCAACATAGGTGGAACCTAAAATATACATGCTGATATGCACTGTAATATTTGTGCACCGAAATACAAACAAATTGATAATTAAATAAGTACCAAAAAGTTTCTGATTAAGTACAACATTAAAAAATCTATACATGCAAAAAAATATTTATCAAAGTAAAATTAATTATTTGTTTATCTGGTCAATATTCTTTATTTTAACTTAAATTGTATATTTTTTTCAACGTAAGCATTTCTCTATTTATTGTATTTGATATTCTCAAAAGCCTTATCAAACACATTTTCGTTATATGGTTATACTGCTCAAACTTGCAAACGTTTATATACCCACCTCTTTTTGTATACATAAAACCCATATTTCTTGTGGCGTGTCATTTCGTTTGTACGTTCGTCGTTCATTAGATTAGAATTTATTTTTTATTAGTAATACGTCTATTGCTACATAGTAAATACAGATTTGGTTGTGCACTTTGTTGTATTGTTGATTAAAGTTCGTGAAGTTTTGCTTTGTACATATATTTTTTTGTTCGTACTGCTTAAATAATAAAATTGTGAGTTTATAATAAATACATAAATAATTGACACGTAAATTTATAATTCAGTGTTAAAAAGAATTGTGAGTATGTATGTTTAATTTAATTTAAATACAAATCTACCCTAATGTGTTCTTTAGTTAGTAAAGAAAACTAAACTTTTTATATTCAAAATGAAAGTCATATTCAATATTTGTGAATATAATTTTAAAAACGTAATCCATTTTTGTATTAAATATTAGTTTTACAATTTATTGTGTTAGTAAATAATGGATATTTTACATTGGAAATAGACATACATAATTGATATGGATTTTTTGGTAAGGGAGGATGGCGATAACTTGATAAGGGTCATTCATACATAATATTTGTGCATGTGTTGGTGAACGCACGTTTAATTTTTCAGTTTTTTTCCTTAGTGAATTTGAATTTTTAATAGACCTGACTCCCGAGAATGATACATCTACAAATGATCTCTTCTACTGCTTGTGAAATGTATACGGCGTAGAATAAAATTTAAATTTTCAAACAGTACCTATCTCATTTAAAATCTGTTAAAAATTTGCAACAAAATCATACAACGTGGTTACTTTCTAATTTTCACTTTCTTAATTAGTTGTATTAAATTAAATTCAAAATAAAAATAAAATTTCAAATAAAAATCCATATTAATGTGTTTCTAAAGGCCTTTATTTATCTAGAGAACGATAAACTTTCTTTGAATTACCGATTACACTAAACTTTATACATAAGTTGTATTTTATTTGCCATGGAATACCAAATTGGAATTTAATTCCTGGTCAAAAGCAACAACCAACCAATTCTCGAATTTTGTTTTAAAATTTTGATCATAGATAAAAGTATTACTTTTACTATGGTTTGGTAGTGTATTTTAAATTGGACTAATTTATTTTAATTCAAACACAATTTTAAATAAAAAAATAAAAGTTAATAAAGTTATTAAATGTTATTAAAGTTATTAAGTTATTTAAATTTAGATTTTGACAACATTTAGAACAAAAATTATTAATTATGTGACATCTAGGAACAAACACTGAAACTAAAATTTGTAATTGAATTTCAATACCAGCAACAATAACATTGTTAGAGTAATTTAGCAAATAAAATACCACTATACTAAATTTGCGGGTTTTCTATTATATTGTTGGTTTTTTGGAATTCAATATGAGTATGACTGCTATTATTTCTTAATTAAAAAATAATAATTTTAAAATTCACTGAGTACTAACCGCAAATTATAATACGAAATTTATGCTTTGGGTTGCAGGGGTCTTATTCTCGAATTCCACATCCATTTTCCCCGTATGGATATCTGTCAAATCTGTAAAACAGTGTACCGAAATCTAAAATTATGTAATCTCAT